>QJPP01003951.1:0-204482 GCA_003996215.1 Jaltomata sinuosa | reverse complement strand
AAATGGCGGTATACCGGTAACCTCAAGTAGAAGGAAAAGACGGAGAGCAATCTAACATACTCAAAATGGAATCAACCAGTATAAGGAAATCATAACACCAATCCAATCATATGATAGCATAACCAGGGAATCACCTCACAAGTACAACCCTAGGATGAAAAAACTAGGCCATAATAACAAAGAGATACCACTCAGCTTCCCACAAGAATAGAACCAGAGTCTCACACTCTGCTCAGAAGGCCACACAAAAGTGCCTCAATAAGATAGGACTCCAAAGTCCTCTCAATAATCAAAAATCCCACAACCAAAGCCTCAATAGGCTAGCCATCACTAGTCTTTCAAGAACCGGGTGCCAAGACAAGCTCTAAATAAAGACAGGAGTAAATATAGTCTACCTACAGTCCCAACGGCCGCCCATACAACCGAGGAACACAATCAAGTGAAAGCAAACCCTCCGACATCCTATACTACCGGAGCGTACACTGAAAACATAACAAACAAGGGTGGAATCAAATGTATGATATGATATGATATGATGTGTGAAATAGAACCTCTGTATGTACCTCCTCCGGTGCCAATCGGGCCCAGCAGGCAGGTTCTATGGAAGGACTCAGCCTGTATACCTCTACTCCACCGTATACCCTTTCCTCTGGCGCACGCAACCCGAAGCCCCAGGCCTAGAGCGAAAAGGTCCATGGAGGTCCCCGACCCCATACTAAAACTCAGTATCAATACATGTCATCCGGAAGCAAGTTCGGGATCAAGATAGAGACTCAGTCTCAAATATGCATGCCCAGACCCCGTCCAGGATGAAAGTAGTAGAAAATGCCGCAAAAACCCCTCACAGGGTGCCCAGGCATAACCGGGTCTAAAACTGTAGTAAATCAAGTCTAGTGCTCCGCCCCGCAGAGACTAGTATTAGTAATAAAATCAAGTTTGGTGCTCTGCCCTGCAGAGACTAGTACCAGTAATAAAACCTGTGCAAAAACATCCAAAAATTCCCTTTTCTATCAACAACAGTACCAAAAACGGGCCCCCAGGGCCATGCAAATTTAGGAAAACTGTCAGTAGTTGCTCACAGCCAAGACTGTAGTAAAACAAGCAGGGGAAAACCTTTTTCATGGATGATATGCTCACACACAAATATAAAAGTAGCCCAACGGCTCACAACAATTCCTATCAGCCCTGCACAGGCCCAATAGCTACTCAACAGACATAACCAGCCTAAAAGGATAATCTCTATGTCCAGGACTCGCGGACATTCCCAAATAGCCCAGCATCTATGTTCCAGAGTCAATACAAGACCACACAGGACCACAAAGGTAATATACATTACTACGCGAATACTACAAACAATGTATGAAATAGACGGACGAAAGATGGACAAGGTCTGTTGTACCAACCTATAACAACCCATCCAAGGATGCTAATTAATGCAGTTATAGCCTATATACGCAGAGTCTAGATAGGGGAAAACCATAACCTAACTGTCATCCGATGACTAGCTGTGGGAACGGCGTCGTCCAGGCTTGAACTGCTCCAGGAAGCTATGAATCACACAAAACAAATACTTTCAACTGAATCCCCAAAGGCGTCTCTATGAAGCCTGACCAACCAAGATAATGGAACAATTGCTAGAATCAACAAGGCTGCAAGAACGAGCCATAGCCAATTGATAAGGTGTTAATGTCACACTCATTACCAGCAAAATCCGAAGCATAAAAATGAGTCCAATAACCATAACAAATGGCAGCTAAATCCAACAACAATACATTAACCACATTTCCAAGGAGCGACGAGCTCCCGAGGCACTATTTCAAGGCACACTTCACGTTTTGTCCAATCCAATCACTATCGTATGCGATCCCAAAAATAATGGCACAATTTCCCAATCCCTCCAGCACCTTACCACAACCAGAACACCACAAAAAAAACCAAACATAACAATATAAAGGGGTTGTCCAAAGCCATAAATCCAAAATACCACTTCGTGGCTCAGAAATCCATAAGATAATACTAGAACATATAATAATGAAGGAGGGTCATAGGGGAGAGATTTCCTTGACAAAAATATTCAATATCCCAAGATTAACAACCTGGCTCCTTGCAAAAATAACAAACAGATCCAAAATCAACAAGGAACTACAACAAGATATCGGCAACAACAACTTTTCATAACTAGAAGCTTAAAATCTTGATCCAACAAATAGATAAGTATACGGGATCCATACCTCCCCAAAATAACTCCATAGCTACTGCCAAATACTCAGAAAACACCTGCTGCCTCGCTGCATCAACACCCACAAAGATACGCCATGAAATCGACGGGGAAAACTATACCAAAATGACGAGCTCGCGACGTTGAGCAACTTCCGTTAAACTTCCGAATTGAAAGGATCAAAGTCCATGGATTATTTATGGAATCTCCCTCTGATTTTTTGAAGCTTTTGGGTGATTTTTATGAATTAAAACAAAGCTGGAACACCTTTTATAAAGCAAAACCGACTTAGGATGAGGGCCCCACCTTGACTTGTCTGCTTGAGCAGTCTTACGAAAACGTGAATATCTCTCCATTCTGAAGTTGTACGGACAAACGGTTTAGTGCGTTGTAAACTATACTCGTAGACGTTCGATTTGGTATATCGGGGGCACACTAAATTTTTATAGATAGGGAGAAACACCCCAAGACATTTAACCCAAATTTGAAGAGAATTCCTACAAGGAATTTACAATAACTTTTTCCGACTTTTGTTTCGCAACTTGCTTGACTTCAAAACTTATCATACGACCATTTTGCAATTATAATACCTCATAACACATCCCTATTATTATATTAGACACTATTAGTCTTACCCCAAAGGCACGGGTTACTTTAAACCTTCCAAACGGGCGAGGTGTTACACGAGGCATTTCTTTAACTCGAACTTTCGAGTAAGGAATTCCTTTGACCTAGAACCTTGGTTTAATTCTTTGATATTACCAAGAATGTTGTCGGAAGTCAACAATTTCCAAAGTTGAAGCTCTAAAATTAGGAACGGCCATAAAGACCAAACAAACGGCCCGGGCACCGAACTACCGGTCCCGCAAGCCATAAATGACCTCGGCTGCTACACGTAAGCTCTAATGGTACAAGAAAGGCAAAAAATTGTAAATGGCCGGAAGGGTCATTACATTTTTAAAGCATGTTTCACTCTATTTATGCATTGCTCACACACTTAGTACATTACATAGTACTAACACATATTGCGCTGCATCCTTTGATGATGCAGATTCAGACATACCTTCTCAAGTTTGTGGCTAGAGCTCTAGGCCACTCCCTCAGCCAGCTTTGATGAGTCCTCATTGTTCGAGGACTAAGTACTAGTTTTTATGCTTCTTTTATGTACTAGATTGTCGAGTTAGTTAGGGTATTATCCCATTAACTCTCTATGATAGTATTAGAGGCTTTTCAGACATAGATGTGATGAAATGACTATTGAGTTGTACTTGTTATTCGACTCTCTTTTATATGATCATGCTTCCTATTTGGGTTCTCTTACGATGCTTCTGCTATATCTTATCCTTGTTATGCTTGAGGATGCTATGATAAAGGGTTAGCTTGGGATCCTCGTAGTCTCGATTCTCGTGTTATGTCTAGGGGGTAACCTCAGGGCATGACAAACTTGGTATCAGAGCCTCAGATTCAAAAGTCCTAGGATGTCTAAAAGCCGCATCGAGTAGAATCTCTTTCATGGGTGTGAAGCGTGCCACACTTATGAGGGGGAGGCTATGTGATATTTTAGGAAAAACTTCACTTCTTCATGTTCACTATCGTGCAATAGATTTTGACTCTACTTACCCTTCTAATTTGTTCCTTACGCATTCCAGATAATGTCTCCAGAAAGAAACCCCATGAGGAATGCTAATCCAACCACTCCAGATCATGAGGTTATGAATGCAGAATTTCGTGAAGCCATCTGTATGTTGGCTCAATCCATGACAACTCAGTCGAATGAGCAAGAGAAACTAAAGAAGAGGAAGAGGAAAAACAAGAAGACCAGAACACGGAACCAATCATCTTCTCAGCAGAGGTCATCCAGACCAACCTCATCTTCAGTTTGCTCACCTGCCCTCAACTCTCAGTCTTGTCACCATAAGGCTCCAAATACCTTGAGGTACCCTCGTTGTAGTAGCTGTGGTAAGTTGCATTTAGGTGAGTGCCTTACGGGCAAGAAGGAGTGATTTAGGTGTGGTCAGCCAGGCCATAGGATCAGGGATCACCCCTCATCTATGAGGGGCAACTATGTTGTTCAACTAGGAAACCAACTCCTTTATTTGCCTAGCTAGGCGGGTCAGAGTGTTCCTCCAAGAGTTGAATCAGGTACGTCACTAGATTTTCTTCTTGTATGCATCCACAACCCGCATACCCCTATTTTTTTGTTTGATTGTGAGTTGTCTTGACCTAAAACTAAGTGGGGATAGGAGGGTGAGGCCAAGACTTTTAGGTGAAGGAGAGTTTTAGATTATAGAAGGAAGTGGGTATTCATGCTAGATTCTGGATTTGTGTATATTCTATTAGGGGATACGATCAGAGTTCCTTTGAGATGTTGGTAAGAGGCCCATAGAGTTAGGAGGGTAGCATGAACCTAAGGGGGAGATGGTGGCATATAGAATCGCATCGGCCAGGTTTTGGAGGCTCAAGTAGTGTTATTCTTGGGTGTTAGAACAAGGTTAGGAGGGGAGACAAAAGCTTAATTCCATCCTAGCGTCCTCAGTACATTTCTGCCATCCCGATGCCTTTTGCACACCTTATGTGTCAGCGCCATGGTTCTACTTCAATTTACGCACTCCATCAAGATTCACGCTCATATTCAGGTTCTAGAATGACAAGTGATTTCTTCAGACCATGATTCTACTCTTATCTTACGCTCCTATAAATCCCAACTTTATTCCTCGAGGTCTGTTGCATATGTAATCTCATGTATTGCAGTATGCTCAGTTATGTTTACTCTGTCAGTCTTCAGAAATACCTCAATGGCAAATCAAATCATGTTACGCCATGTATATGCTCATACCTGATTCTTAAAATGATTCACGCTTGTGATGTACTTATTCTAAGGCCCTTTGATCCTTGCCTTTGATGACGAGGGGTGGTGATACCCACTAACTCATGACTTATGTGCCCAGTAGGTGAAGTGCGCATGCCTATTGCGCTCAATTCCCCAAGCCCCACTTTGAGTGGATTGATCATGCTAAGTGTAAATCAAGAACAATCTGTAATCCCTCATACGTGACGCTCCTACTCATGTTCTTTCTTTCGATGATTCTCGTTTATGTTATTGTAAGTGTTAGGGGAGAAGGCCTTGTAGTAGCCTAGCTGGGAGGTAGCAAATTCCTTTTTCCTTGTTGGTGTACTTGTTCCACCTTTACGTCTAGGTGCGAGTAAATGATGAGGTAAGGGTTATTCATGCGAAATAATAGATGAGGGAGTTTAGTATGTCCCTCTGTAGAAGTTCCTGAAATTGCGATCCCTAGTTATGATAGGGAAGAGGAGAGAAGTCTTAAATAGGGTAGGCTACAAAACCATAAGGTGACCATAGTCATAAGCTTGAATATCGTGATGGGATACATATGGATATTTGTTTTGCACAACTGGTGGTCCTTGGGTTAGGGAGCCCTGGATTAGTTGGTTATTGTGATAAGAAAGAATACCATTCTTAGGAGATAACTCTAGGTGCAAGGGGTTTAGTCGAGATAGGCCTAAACAAGGAGAATCGAGTAGTTAGAATCAGACCTTAGTACCATCACGTGCATGGTTGAGGTTGTAAGTTACGATTGGTAGGGGTGGTACTTAGAAGAGAATGGTCTTCCCGTATATCTACTTCTCTCAATTTGGCATTACTTTTGGTTAACTGCGATTCTAGAGTATGTTTGTTCTTCAAGAGTTTTAGCTGAGTTCCTACTATCATCCCAGACCAGTTATCATGTTGGATATCTAGTTCCTATCCTATTGGGCGTCTTACATTCTCAGCATGTTTACGTATCTCATGAAACTAGCTCAGCTTTTATTTCAGTCAGAAATCTATTACCACGATAGTACTTCAGCTTTTACAACTCAGTTGAAGGAACTACTCGGGGGACAGAATCATCCATGAAGGCCTAGCACCTCCTCCCTTTCCCTTTCCGATATGATTCAGCTTGAGGTAGTAAATCCTCCTTAGTATGTCCCTTCGATTCTATTCCATCAGTCCTCTCATGATTCTAGCATGCATCCATGTTTTACGAAGTTAGTTCATCATGTTTTCAAGTTGAAAAGTTTGGGTTTTATGTTTACCCTTGATTTCTATGTTTTATTGTTTTGTTGGGCTGTTTTCCCCTCAGTTTTCCTTGTCTAGCCTTCACTCGAGGACGAATGATCCCAAGGGGGGGATATTGTAACACCCCGTGCAAGTATCCAGCTATCCAAGATAAAAACTTAAGAAAATTCAAAGTTCCAGAGACCACGGATCAAGTCTATGAATCATGGAAGGTTCCACGAGTCGTGGGATTGACTCGTGATCCCAGTCCTGCAGACCAACCTCAGTACTGACAACCACGAGTCACTTCCACGACTCTTAGAAGTTTCTATGGGTCATATTGTTGACTCGTGGAAGTTGATCAGAGTTCAGTCAAGTTCCCTGAGTTCCACGATTAGGTTCTACGACTCGTGGAAGCTTCCACGAGTCGTCCTGTTAAACCGTAGAAAGTCTCCTGCAGGTTAAATTTCTGGCAGATTCCACGACTAGCAGTCCACGAGTCGTGGAAAAGTCTACGAGTCGTAGACACCACTCGTGGTCACTAAAAATTGAACAATTTCTAGCCTTTTCCAATTAATTCCTAGGGAAATTTTGGTCATTTCCCACCCTATTATGTATTAAGCGAAGTCTTGTTGACTACTTTTAGAAGGGTTTTCACCCATATTACCCTAAGTTCATCCCAAGTTCCTCATTCTCCTCCCAAAAAGGAAAATCACTCTTCAAGCTCAAGTCTCCAAGCTCCAAGTCAAGTCTCCAAACCTTTTCCATTGAAGTGGGTAATCTTCCACCAAGGTATGTGGGTTTTTAACAATGGGTTCCTTTCGCCCTTGTGCCCAAAACCCCATTTTCTAAATTGATTATTATGAATTTCTAGATTAGGGTTCTTACCCAAATTCTCATGGGTTATCTATAAATTGTTTCCTCATGATTCATCTACAAGTTCCAACTCTAAATTGGATGGGTTTGCATGGATTTCTATAAGTGGTTTCCTATTCATGATCTTAAGGCCAATTCTTATTTTAATTTATGAACTCATGAAACTAGGGTTTTGACCCAAAATTGGGGAAAGTTTATGAAATTAGTTTCTATATTAAAATTCATAGTTTCTTCTTGATTACTCATGATTTAAGTATGATTCTCTTGTTGCTTTTAAAAGCCCAAGCATGAAAGTTGATTTATAGAATGAAACTATGAAATTGCATGTTTTCAAGAGAAACTAGGCATGATTAGATATCATGGCCTTGATGTATTTATGAAATTGCATGCCTAATTTCTCGAGTATGAATTTAGAAAGAAAAGCATGTTTTTGAATTATGGCTATGCTAAGCTTTATGAACTACGATGTGAAAGTTGCATGATACCCGATGTGTTTTCATGCTTTATGAACAAGTTTTGGCATGAGAGTATGCCCTATTTATGAACAAGTTTTGGCATGAGAGTATGCCCTATTTATGAACAAGATTTAGCATGAGAGTATGCCTTTATGATTATAAGCTATAAGTATGCATGTTTTGGGAGTAGTATTTAGCACCGAGTTGGATGGGGTGAGATTTCCCTTAGTCCCAGAAACTACGTTGCCAGGCAGGTAATGAAATGATATGCCTTAAAGGCTTGTGAGAGTTGATCCATGTCTTCATGTATGGTGTCCTTGTCTCATGTAGGTTATAAGAAACTCTGGTATATATATTTCCTTTTAAGTTTTCTAAGCATTATGAACTCTTTTATGAACTATCATTTTGAAGTTGGCTTTTGCCTTATGATTTGATTTCCACTATGATATCTTCTCATGATCTTTACTATGCATGGATTTACCTAAATACATTTTAAAGCATGTTTCACTCTATTTATGCATTGCTCACATACTTAGTACATTACATAGTACTAACACATATTGCGCTCCATCCTTTGATGATGCAGATTCAGACATACCTTCTCAAGTTTGTGAAGCCATCTGTATGTTGGCTTAAGACATGACAACTCAGTTGAATGAGAAAGTGAAACTAAAGAAGAGGAAGAGGAAAAACAAGAAGACCAGAACAAGGAACCAATCATCTTCTCAGCAGAGGTCATCCAGACCAACCTCATCTTCAGTTTTCTCACCTGCCCTAGACTCTTAGTCTTGTCACCATAAGGCTCTAAAGACCTTGAGGTACCCTCGTTGTAGTAGCTGTGGCAAGTTGCATTTAGGTGAGTGCCTTACGGGCAAGGATGAGTGTTTTAGGTGTGGTCAGCCAGGCCATAGGATCAAGGATCGCCCCTCATTTATGAGGAGAAACTATATTGTTCAGCTCCGAAACCAACTCCTTTCATTGCCTAGCCAGGCGGGTCAGAGTGTTCCTCCAAGAGTTGAATCAGGTACGTCACTAGATTTTCTTCTTGTATGCATCCTCAACCCCCAGACCCCTACTTTTTTATTTGGTTGTGAGTTGTCTTGACCTAAAACTAAATGGGGATAGGAGGGTGAGGCCTAGACTTTAAGGTGAAGGAGAGTCTTAGACTATAGAAAGAAGTGGGTATTCGTGCTAGATTCTGGATTTGTGTATATTCTATTAGAGGATACGATCATAATTCCTTTGAGAGGTTGGTAAGAGGCCCATCAACTTAAGAGGGTAGCATGAACCTAAGGGGGAGATGGTGGCATGTAGAATCGCATCGGCCAGATTTTGGAGGCTCAAGTAGTGTTATTCTTGGGTGTTAGAACAAGGTTAGGAGGAGAGACAAAAGCTTAATTCCATCCTAGCGTCCTCAGTACATTTCTGCCATCCTGATGGCTTTTGCACACCTTATGTGTCAGCACCATGGTTCTACTTCAATTTACGCATTCCATCAAGATTCACGTTCATATTCAGCTTCTAGAATGACAAGTGATTTCTTCAAACAATGATTCTACTCTTATCCTGCGCTCCTATAAATCCCAGCTTTATTCCCCGAGGTTCGTTACGTATGTAAACTCATGTATTGCAGTATGCTCAGTTATGTTTACTCTGTCAGTCTTCAAAAATAGCTCAATGGCTAATCAAATCATGTTACGCCATGTATATGCTCATACCTGATTCTTGATATGATTCAAGCTTGCGATGTACTTATTCTAAGGCCCTTTGATCCTTGCCTTTGATGACGAGGGTGGTGATCCCCACCAACTCATGACTTATGTGCCCAGTAGGTGAGTGCTCATTCCTATTGCGCTCAATTCCCCAAGCCCCACTTTGAGTGGCTTGATCATGCTAAGTGTAAGTCAAGATCAATCTGTAATCCCTCATCCGTGACGCTCCTACTCATGTTCTTTCTTTTAATGATTCTGGTTATTGTTATTGTAAGTGTTAGGGGAGAAGGCCTTGTAGTAGCCTAGCTGGGAGGTAGCAAATTCCTTCTTCCTTGTTAGTGTATTTGTTCCACCTTTACGTCTAGGTGTGAGTAAATGCTGAGGTAAGGGTTATTCATGCGAAATAATAGATGAGGGAGTTTACTATGTCCCTCTGTAGAAGTTCCTGAAATTGCGATCCCTAGTTATGATAGGGAAGAGGAGAGAAGTCTTAAATAGGGTAAGCTACGAAACCATAAGGTGACCATAGTCATAAGCTTGAATATCGTGATGGGATACATATGGATATTTGTTTTGCACAACTGGTGTCCCTTGGGTTATGGAGCCCTGGATTAGTTGGTTGTTGTGATAAGAAAGAATACCATTCTTAGGAGATAACTCTAGGTGCAAGGGGTTTAGTCCAGATAGGCCTGTACATGGAGAATCGAGTAGTTAGACTCAGACCTTAGTACCATCATGTGCGCTGTTGAGGGTGTTAGTTACGATTGGTAGGGGTGGTACTTAGAAGAGAATGGTCTTCCCGTATATCTACTTCTCTCAATTTGGCATTCCTTTTGGTTAACTGCGATTCTAGAGTATGTTTGTTCTTCAAGAGTTTTAGCTGAGTTCCTACTCTCATCCCAGAGCAGTTATCATGTTGGATATCCAGTTCCTATCCTATTGGGCGTCTTACATTCTCAGCATGTTTACGTGTCTCATAAAACTAGCTCAGCTTTTATTTCAGTCAGAAATCAATTACCATGATAGTACTTCAGCTCTTACAACTCAGTTGAAGGAAATACTCGGGGGACATAATCATCCATGAAGGCCTAGCACCTCCTCCCTTTCCCTTTCCAATCTGATTTCAGCTTGAGGTAGTAGTTCCTCCTTAGTATGTCCCTCCGATTCTATTCCATCAGTCCTCTCATGTTCTAGCATGCATCCATGTTTTATGAAGTTAGTTCATCATGTTTTAAAGTTAAAAAGTTTGGGTTTTATGTTTACCCTTGATTTCTATGTTTTATTATTTTGTTGGGCTGTTTTCCCCTCAGTTTCCCTTGTCTAGACTTCATTCGAGGATGAATGATCCCAAGGGGGGGATATTGTAACACCCCGTACAAGTATCCAGCTATCCAAGATGAAAACTTCAGAAAAATCCAAGTTCCAGAGACCACGGGTCAAGTCCATGAATCATGGAAGGTTCCACGAGTCGTGGGAGTGACTCGTGATCCCAGTCCTGCAGACCAACCTCAGTACTGACAACCATGAGTCACTTCCACGACTCATAGAAGTTTCAACGGGTCATATTGTTGACTCATGGAAGTTGATCAGAGGTCAGTGAAGTTCCCTGAGTTCCACGATTAGGTTCTACGACTCGTGGAAGCTTCCACGAGTCATCCTGTTAAACCGTAGAAAGTCTCCTGCAGGTTGAATTTTTGGCAGCTTCCACAACTAGCAGTCCACGAGTCGTGGAAAATCTACGAGTCGTAGACTCCACTCGTGGTCACTGAAAATTGACCAATTTCTAGCCTTTTTCCAATTAATTCCTAGGGGAGTTTTGGTTATTTCCCACCCTATTATGTATTAAGCGAAGTCGTTTTGACTACTTTTAGAAGGGTTTTCACCCATATTACCCTAAGTTCATCACTAGTTCCTCATTCTCCTCCCAAAAAGGAAAATCCCTCTTCAAGCTCAAGTATCCAAGCTCCAAGTCAAGTCTCCAAACCTTTTCCATTGAAGTGGGTATTCTTCCACCAAGGTATGTGGGTTTTTAACAATGGGTTCCTTTCACCCTTGTGCCCAAAACCCCATCTTCTAAATTGATTATTATAAATTTCTAAATTAGGGTTCTTACCCAAATTCTCATGAGATATCTAAAAATTGTTTCCTCATGATTCTTCTACAAGTTCCAACCCTAAATTGGATGGGTTTGCATGGATTTCATAAGTGGTTTCCTATTCATGATCTTAAGGCCAATTCTTATTTTGATTTATGAACTCATGAAACTAGGGTTTTGACCCAAAATTGGGGAAAGTTTATGAAATTAGTTTCTATATTAAAATTCATAGTTTCTTCTTGATTACTCATGATTTAAATATGATTCTCTTGTTGGTTTTAAAAGCCCAAGCATGAAAGTTAATTTATAGAATGAAACTATGAAATTGCATGTTTTCAAGAGAAACTAGGCATGATTAGATATCATGGCCTTGATGTATTTATGAAAATGCATGCCTAATTCCTCAAGTATGAATTTAGAAAGAAAAGCATGTTTTTGAATTATGGCTATGCTAAGCTTTATGAACTACGATATGAAAGTTGCATGATACCCGATGTGTTTTCATGCTTTATGAACAAGTTTTGGCATGAAAGTATGCCCTATTTATGAACAAGTTTTGGCATGAGAGTATGCCCTATTTATGAACAAGATTTGGCATGAGAGTATGCCTTTACGATTATAAGTTATATGTATGCATGTTTTGGGAGTAGTATTTAGCACCGAGTTGGATGGGGTGAGATTTCCCTTAGTCCCAGAAACTACGCTGCCAGCGCAGGTAATGAAATGATATGCCTTAAAGGCTTGTGAGAGTGGATCCACGTCTTCATGTATGGTGTCCTTGCCTTAGCGGGGCATAGGATAACTTTGCCAACTAGGGTTATATAGTTGGATACGGTGACTTGTTCCTTGGCAGGGTTCAAAGTCAGCTTTGCTTACTGGGGTTATACAGTTAGATTCCATGTAGCTCACATGGTCTCATGTAGGTTATAAGAAACTCTGGTATATATATTTCCTTTTAAGTTTTCTAAGCATTATGAAGTCTTTTATGAACTATCATTTTGAAGTTGGCTTTTGCCTTATGATTTGATTTCCACTATCATATCTTCTCATGATCTTTACTATGCATGGATTTACCTAAATACGTTTTAAAGCATGTTTCACTCTATTTATGCATTGCTCACATACTTAGTACATTCCATAGTACTAACGCATATTGCGCTGTATCCTTTGATGATGCAGATTCAGACATACCTTCTCAGGTTCGTGGCTAGAGCTCTAGGCCACTCCCTCAGCCAGCTTTGGTGAGTCCTCATAGTTCGAGGACTAAGTACTAGTTTTTATGCTTCCTTTATGTACTAGATTATTGATTTAGTTGGGGTATTGTCCCATCAATTCTCTATGATAGTATTAGAAGCTTTTCAGACATAGATGTTATGAGATGACTATTGAGTTGTACTTCTTATTCGACTCTCTTTTATATGATTATGCTTCCTATTTGGGTTCTCTTACGATGCTTCTGCTATGTCGTATCCTTGTTATGCTTGAGGATGCTATAATGAAGGGTTAGCTTGGGATCCTCGTAGTCTCGAGTCCCGTGTTATGTCTAGGGGGTAACCTCAGGGCATAACAAACTTGGTATCCGAGCCTCAGGTTCAAGAGTCCTAGGATGTCTGAAAGCTGCATCGAGTAGAATCTCTTTCATGGGTGTGAAGCGTGCCTCACTTATGAGGGGGAGTCTATGAGATGTTTTAGGAGAAACTTCACTTCTTCATGTTCACTATCGTGCGATAGAGTTTGACTCTGCTTTCCCTTCTAATCTGTTCCTTACGCATTCCAGATAATGTCTCCGCCAAGAAACCCCGTGACGAATGCTAATCCAACCACTCTAGATCATGAGGTTATGAATGGAAATTTTTGTGAAGCCATCTGTATGTTGGCTCAAGCCACGACAACTCAGTTGAATGAGAAAGAGAAACTAAAGAAGAGGAAGAGGAAAAATAAGAAGACCAGAACACAGAACCAATCATCTTCTCAGTAGAGGTCATCCAGACCAACCTCATCTTCAATTTGCTCACCTGCCCTCGACTCTCAGTCTTGTCACCATAAGGCTCCAAAGACCTTATGCTACCCTTGTTTTAGTAGCTGTGGTAAGTTGCATTTAGGTGAGTGCCTTACGGACAAGGAGGAGTGTTTTAGGTGTGGTCAGCTAGGCCAAAGGATCAGGGATCACCCCTCATCTATGAGGAGAAACTATATTGTTCTTCTCCAAAACTAACTCCTTTCATTGCCTAGCCAGGCGGGTCAGAGTGTTCCTCCAGGAGTTGAATCAGGTACGTCACTAGATTTTCTTCTTGTATGCATCCACAACCCCCGGACCCCTATTTTTTTGTTTCGTTGTGAGTTGTCTTGACCTAAAACTAAGTGGGGATAGAAGGGTGAGGCCTTGACTTTTAGGTGAAGGAGAGTCTTAGACTATAGAAGGAAGTGGGTATTCGTGCTAGATTCTGGATTTTTGTATATTCTATTAGGGGATACAATCAGAGTTCCTTTGAGAGGTTGGTAAGAGGCCCATAAACTTAGGAGGGTAGCATGAACCTAAGGGGGAGATGGTGGCATGTAGAATCGCATCAGACAGGTTTTGGAGGCTCAAGTAGTGTTATTCTTCGGTGTTAGAACAAGGTTAGGAGGGCAGACAAAAGCTTAATTCCATCCTAGCGTCCTCAGTAAATTTCTGCCATTCTGATGCCTTTTGCACACCTTATGTGTCAGCGCCATGGTTCTACTTCAATTTACGCATTCCATCAATATTCACTCTCATATTCAGCTTCTAGAATTATAAGTGATTTCTTCAGACAATGATTCTAGTCTTGTCATGCGCTCCTATAAATCCCAGCTTTATTCCCCGAGGTTCATTACGTATGTAAACTCATGTATTGCAGTATGCTAAGTTATGTTTACTCTGTCAGTCTTTAGAAATACCTCAATGGTTAATCAAATCATGTTATGCCATGTAAATGCTCATACCTGATTCTTGAAATGATTCAAGCTTGCGATGTACTTATTCTAAGGCCCTTTGATCCTTGCCTTTGAAGATGAGGGGTGGTGATCCCCACTAACTCATGACTTATGTGCCCAGTAGGTGAAGTGCTCATGCCTATTGCGCTCAATTACCCAAGCCCCACTTTGAGTGGCTTGATCATGCTAAGTGTAAGTCAAGATTAATCTGTAATCCCTCATCCGTGACGCTCCTTCTCCTGTTCTTTCTTTTGATGATTCTAGTTTATGTTATTGAAAGTGTTAGGGGTGAAGGCCTTGTAGTATCCTAGCTGGGAGGTAGCAAATTCCTTTTTCCTTGTTAGTGTACTTGTTCCACCTTTACGTATAGGTGTGAGTAAATGATGAGGTAAGGGTTATTCATGCGAAATAATAGATCAGGGAGTTTAGTATGTCCCTCTGTAGAAGTTCCTGAAATTGTGATCCCTAGTTATGATAGGGAAGAGGAGAGAAGTCTTAAATAGGGTAAGCTACGAAACCATAAGGTGACCATAGTCATAAGCTTGAATATCGTGATGGGATACATATGGATATTTGTTTTGCACAACTGGTGGCCCTTGGGTTTGGGAGCCCTGGATTAGTTGGTTGTTGTGATAAGAAAGAATACCATTCTTAAGAGATAACTCTAGGTGCAAGGGGTTTAGTCGAGATAGGCCTAAACATGGAGAATCGAGTAGTTAGACTCAGACCTTAGTACCATTATGTGCACTGTTGAGGGTCTTAGTTACGATTAGTAGGGGTGGTACTTAGAAGAGAATGGTCTTCCCGTATATCTACTTCTCTCAATTTGGCATTCCTTTTGGTTAACTGTGATTCTAGAGTATGTTTGTTCTTCAAGAGTTTTAGCTGAGTTCCTACTCTCATCCCAGACCAGTTATCATGTTGGATATCCAGTTCATGTCCTATTGGGCATCTTACATTCTCAACATGTTTTCGTGTCTCATGAAACTAGCTCACCTTTTATTTGAGTCAGAAATCGATTACCACGATAGTACTTCAGCTTTTACAACTCAGTTGAAGGAAGTACTCGGGGGACAGAATCATCCATGAAGTCCTAGTACCTCCACCCTTTCCCTTTACGATCTAATTTCAGCTTGAGGTAGTAATTCCTCTTTAGTATATCCCTCCGATTCTATTCCATCTGTCCTCTCATGATTCTAGCATGCATCCATGTTTTACAAAGTTAGTTCATCATGTTTTCAAGTTTAAAAATTTGGGTTTTATGTTTACCCTTGATTTCTATGTTTTAATGTTTGGTTGGGCTATTTTCCCCTCAGTTTCCCTTGTATAGCCTTCATTCGAGGACGAATGATACCAAGGGAGGGATATTGTAACACCCCGTACAAGTATCCAGCTATCCAAGATGAAAACTTTAGAAAAATCCAAGTTCCAGAGACCACGGGTCAAGTCCATGAATCATGGAAGGTTCCACGAGTCGTGGTAGTGACTCGTGATCCCAGTCCTGCAGACCAACCTCAGTACTGACAACCACGAGTCACTTCCACTACTCGTAGAAGTTTCTATGGGTCATATTGTTGACTAATGGAAGTTGATCAGAGGTCAGTCAAGTTCCCTGAGTTCCACGATTAGGTTCTACGACACGTGGAAGCTTTTACGATTCATCCTGTTAAACCGTAGAAAGTCTCCTGCAGGTTGAATTTCTGGCAGCTTCCACGACTAGCAGTCCACGAGTCGTGGAAAAGTCTACGAGTCGTAGACTCCACTCGTGGTCACTGAAAATTGACCAATTTCTAGCCTTTTTCCAATTAATTCCTAGGGGAATTTTGGTCATTTCCCACCCTATTATATATTAAGCTAAGTCGTTTTGACTACTTTTAGAAGGGTTTTCACCCATATTACCCTAAGTTCATCACTAGTTCCTCATTCTCCTCCCAAAAAGGAAAATCCCTCTTCAAGATCAAGTATCCAAGCTCCAAGTCAAGTCTCCAAACCTTTTCCATTGAAGTGGGTATTCTTCCACCAAGGTATATGGGTTTTTAACAATTGGTTCCTTTCACCCTTGTGCCCAAAACCCCATCTTCTAAATTGATTATTATAAATTTCTAAATTAGGGTTCTTACCCAAATTCTCGTGAGTTATCTATAAATTGTTTCCTCATGATTCTTCTACAAGTTCCAACTCTAAATTGGATGGGTTTGCATGGATTTCTATAAGTGGTTTCCTATTCATGATCTTAAGGCCAATTCTTATTTTGATTTACGAACTCATGAAACTAGGGTTTTGACCCAAAATTGGGGAAAGTTTATGAAATTAGTTTCTATATTAAAATTCATAGTTTCTTCTTGATTACTCATGATTTAAGTATGATTCTCTTGTTGGTTTTAAAAGCCCAAGCATGAAAGTTGATTTATAGAATGAAACTATGAAATTGCATATTTTCAAGAGAAACTAGGCATGATTAGATATCATGGCCTTTATGTATTTATGAAATTGCATGCCTAATTCCTCAAGTATGAATTTAGAAAGAAAAGCATGTTTTTGAATTATAGCTATGCTAAGCTTTATGAACTACGATACGAATGTTGCATGATACCCGATGTGTTTTCATGCTTTATGAACAAGTTTTGGCATGAGAGTATGCCCAATTTATGAACAAGTTTTTGCATGAGAGTATGCCCTATTTATGAACAAGATTTGGCATGAGAGTATTCCTTTACGATTATAAGCTATATGTATGCATGTTTTTGGAGTAGTATTTAGCACCGAGTTGGATGGGGTGAGATTTCCCTTAGTCCCAGAAACTACGTTGCCAGCGCAGGTAATGAAATGATATGCCTTAAAGGCTTGTGAAAGTGGATCCACGTTTTCATGTATGGTGTCCTTGCCTTAGCGGGGCATATGATAACTTTGCCAACTAGGGTTATATAGTTGGGTACGGTGACCTGTTCTTTAGCAGGGTTCAAAGTCAGCTTTGATAACTGGGGTTATACAGTTAGATTCCATGTAGCTCACATGGTCTCATGTAGGTTATAAGAAACTCTGGTATATATATTTCCTTTTAAGTTTTCTAAGCATTATGAACTCTTTTATGAACTATCATTTTGAAGTTGGCTTTTGCCTTATGATTTGATTTCCACTATCATATCTTCTCATGATCTTTACTATGCATGGATTTACCTAAATACGTTTTAAAGCATGTTTCACTCTATTTATGCATTGCTCACATACTTAGTACATTCCATAGTACTAACGCATATTGCGCTGCATCCTTTGATGATGCAGATTCATACATACCTTCCCAGGTTCGTGGCTAGACCTCTAGGCCACTCCCTCAGCCAGCTTTGTTGAGTCCTCATAGTTCGAGGACTAAGTACTAGTTTTTATGCTTCCTTTATGTACTAGATTGTCGAGTTAGTTGGGGTATTGTCCCATCAATTCTCTATGATATTATTAGAAGCTTTTCAGACATAGATGTTATGAGATGACTATTGAGTTGTACTTCTTATTCGACTCTCTTTTATATGATCATGCTTCCTATTTGGGTTCTCTTACGATGCTTCTGCTATGTTGTATCCTTGTTATTCTTGAGGATGCTATGACGAAGGGTTAGCTTGGGATCCTCGTAGTCTCGAGTTCCGTGTTATTTCTAGGGGGTAACCTTGGGGCATGACAAACTTGGTATCAGAGCCTCAGGTTCAAGAGTCCTAGGATGTCTGAAAGCCACATCGAGTAGAATCTCTTTCATGGGTGTGAAGTGTGCCACACTTATGAGGGGGAGGCTATGATATGTTTTAGGAGAAACTTCACTTCTTCATGTTCACTATCGTGTGATAGAGTTTGACTCTACTTACCCTTCTAATCTGTTCCTTACGCATTCCAGATAATGTCTCCGCCAAGAAACCCCATGAGGCATGCTAATCCAACCACTCCAGATCATGAGGTTATGAATGGAAAATTTTGTGAAGCCATCTGTATGTTGGCTCAAGCCATGACAACTCAGTTGAATGAGAAAGAGAAACTAAAGAAGAGGAAGAGGAAAAATAAGAAGACCAGAACACAGAACCAATCATCTTCTCAGCAGAGGTCATCCAGACCAACCTCATCTTCAGTTTGCTCACCTGCCCTCGACTCTCAGCCTTGTCACTATAAGGCTCCAAAGACCTTATGGTACCCTTGTTTTAGTAGCTGTGGTAAGTTGCATTTAAGTGAGTGCCTTACGGGCAAGGAGGAGTGTTTTAGGTGTGGTCAGCCAGGCCATAGGATTAGGGATCGCCCCTCATCTATGAGGAGCAACTATATTGTTCTTCTCCAAACCCAACTCCTTTCATTGCCTATCCAGGCGGGTCAGAGTGTTCCTCCAGGAGTTGAATCAGGTACGTCACTAGATTTTCTTCTTGTATGCATCCACAACCCCCAGACCCCTATTTTATTGTTTGGTTGTGAGTTGTCTTGACCAAAAACTAAGTGGGGATAGGAGGGTGAGGCCTAGAATTTTAGGTGAAGGAGAGTCTTAGACTATAGAAGGAAGTGGGTATTCATTCTAGATTCTGGATTTGTGTATATTCTACTAGGGGATACGATCATAGTTCCTTTGGGAGGTTGGTAAGAGGCCCATACACTTAGGAGGGTAGCATGAACCTAAGGGGGAGATGGTGGCATGTAGAATCGCATCGAACAGGTTTTGGAAGCTCAAGTAGTGTTATTCTTGGGTGTTAGAACAAGGTTAGGAGGGGAGACAAAAGCTTATTTCCATCCTAGCATCATCAGTACATTTCTGCCATCCCGATGCCTTTTGCACACCTTATGTGTTAGCGCCATGGTTCTACTTCAATTTACGCATTCCATCAATAGTCACGCTCATATTCAGCTTCTAGAATGACAAGTGATTTCTTCAGACAATGATTCTACTCTTGTCATGCGCTCCTATAAAACCCAGCTTTATTCCCCGAGGTTCATTACTTATGTAAACTCATGTATTGCAGTATGCTCAATTATGTTTACTCTGTCAGTCTTCAGAAATACCTTAATGGTTAATCAAATCATGTTATGCCATGTATATGCTCATACCTGATTCTTGAAATGATTCAAGCTTGCGATGTACTTTTTCTAAGGCCCTTTGATCCTTGCCTTTGATGACGAGGGGTGGTGATCCCCACTAACTCGTGAATTATGTGCCCAGTAGGTGAAGTGCTCATGCCTATTGCGCTCAATTTCCCAAGCCCCACTTTGAGTGGCTTGATCATGCTAAGTGTAAGTCAAGATCAATCTGTAATCCCTCATCCGTGACGCTCCTACTCCTGTTCTTTCTTTCGATGATTCTGGTTTATGTTATTGTAAGTGTTAGGGGTGAAGGCCTTGTAGTAGCCTAGCTGGGAGGTAGCAAATTCCTTTTTCCTTGTTAGTGTACTTATTTCACCTTTACGTCTAGGTGTGAGTAAATGATGAGGTAAGGGTTATTCATGCGAAATAATAGATCAGGGAGTTAATATGTCCCTCGGTATAAGTTCCTGAAATTGTGATCCCTAGTTATGATAGGGAAGAGGAGAGAAGTCTTAAATAGGGTAAGCTACGAAACCATAAGGTTACCATAGTCATAAGCTTGAATATCGTGATGGGATACATATGGATATTTGTTTTGCACAACTGGTGGCCCTTGGGTTTGGGAGCCTTGGATTAGTTGGTTGTTGTGATAAGAAAGAATACCATTCTTAAGAGATAACTCTAGGTGCAAGGGGTTTAGTCGAGATAGGCCTAAACATGGAGAATCGAGTAGTTAGACTCAGACCTTAGTACCATCATGTGCACTTTTGAGGGTGTTAGTTACGATTAGTAGGGGTGGTACTTAGAAGAGAATGGTCTTCCCGTATATCTACTTCTCTCAATTTGGCATTCCTTTTAGTTAACTGTGATTCTAGAGTATGTTTGTTCTTCAAGAGTTTTAGCTGAGTTCCTACTCTCATCCTAGACCAGTTATCATGTTGGATATCCAGTTCCTGTCCTATTGTGCATCTTTAATTCTCAGCATGTTTTTGTGTCCTATGAAACTAGCTCACCTTTTATTTCAGTCAGAAATCGATTACCATGATAGTACTTTAGCTTTTACAACTCAGTTGAAGGAACTACTCGGGGGACATAAACATCCATGAAGGCCTAGCACCTCCACCCTTTCCCTTTCCGATCTGATTTCAGCTTGAGGTAGTAGTTCCTCATTAGTATGTCCCTCCGATTCTATTCCATCAGTCCTCTCATTATTCTAGCATGCAACCATGTTTTACGAAGTTAGTTCATCATGTTTTCAAGTTGAAAAGTTTGGGTTTTATGTTTACCCTTGATTTCTATGTTTTAATGTTTGGTTGGGCTATTTTCCCCTCAGTTTCCCTTGTATAGCCTTCATTCGAGGACGAATGATACCAAGGGAGGGATATTGTAACACCCCATACAAGTATCCAGCTATCCAAGATGAAAACTTTAGAAAAATCCAAGTTCCAGAGACCACGGGTCAAGTCCATGAATCATGGAAGGTTCTACGAGTCGTGGTAGTGACTCGTGATCCCAGTCCTGCAGACCAACCTCAGTACTGACAACCACGAGTCACTTCTACGACTCGTAGAAGTTTCTACGGGTCATATTGTTGACTCGTGGAATTTGATCAGAGGTCAGTCAAGTTCCCTGAGTTCCACGATTAGGTTCTACCACTCGTGGAAGCTTCCACGAGTCATCCTGTTAAACCGTAGAAAGTCTCCTGCAGGTTGAATTTCTGGCAGCTTCCACGACTAGCAGTCCACGAGTCATGGAAAAGTCTACGAGTCGTAGACTCCACTCGTGGTCACTGAAAATTGACCAATTTCTAGCCTTTTTCCAATTAATTCCTAGGGGCATTTTGGTCATTTCCCACCCTATTATGTATTAAGCGAAGTCGTTTTGACTACTTTTAGAATGGTTTTCACCCATATTATCCTAAGTTCATCCGAAGTTCCTCATTATCCTCCCAAAAAGGAAAATCCCTCTTCAAGCTCAAGTCTCCAAACTTTTTCCATTGAAGTGGGTAATCTTCCACCAAAGTATGTGGGTTTTTAACAATGGGTTCTTTTCACCCTTGTGCCCAAAACCCCATCTTCTAAATTGATTATTATGAATTTCTAAATTAGGGTTCTTACCCAAATTCTCATGGGTTATCTATAAATTGTTTCCTCATGATTCTTCTACAAGTTCCAACTCTAAATTGGATGGTTTTGCATGGATTTCTATAAGTGGTTTTCTATTTATGATTTTAAGGCCAATTCTTTTTTTGATTTATGAACTCATGAAACTAGGGTTTTGACCAAAAATTGGGGAAAGTTTATGAAATTAGTTTCTATATTTAAATTCATAGTTTCCTCTTGATTACTCATGATTTAAGTATGATTCTCTTGTTGGTTTTAAAAGACCAAGCATGAAAGTTGATTTATAGCATGAAACTATGAAATTGCATGTTTTCAAGAGAAACTAGGCATGATTAGATATCATGGCCTTTATGTATTTATGAAATTGCATGCCTAATTCCTCAAGTATGAATTTAGAAAGAAAAGCATGTTTTTGAATTATAGCTATGCTAAGCTTTATGAACTACGATACGAATGTTGCATGATACCCGATGTGTTTTCATGCTTTATGAACAAGTTTTGGCATGAGAGTATGCCAAATTTATGAACAAGTTTTTGCATGAGAGTATGCCCTATTTATGAACAAGATTTGGCATGAGAGTATTCCTTTACGATTATAAGCTATATGTATGCATGTTTTGAGAGTAGTATTTAGCACCGAGTTGGACGGGGTGATATTGCCCTTAGTCCCAGAAACTACGTTGCCAGCGTAGGTAATGAAATGATATGCCTTAAAGGCTTGTGATAGTGGATCCACGTCTTAATGTATGATGTCCTAGCCTTAGCGGGGCATAGGATAGCTTTGCCAACTAGGGTTATATAGTTGGGTACGGTGACTTGCTCCTTGGTAGGGTTCAAAGTCAGCTTTGCTAACTGGGGTTATACAGTTAGATACCATGTTGCTCACATGGTCTCATGTAGGTTATAAGAAACTCCAGTATATATATTTCCTTTTAAGTTTTCTAAGCATTATGAACTCTTTTATGAACTATCATTTTGAAGTTGGCTTTTTTCCTTATGATTTGATTTCCACAATCATATCTTCTCATGATCTTTACTATGCATGGATTTACCTAAATACGTTTTAAAGCATGTTTCACTCTATTTATGCATTGCTCACATACTTAGTACATTCCATAGTACTAACGCATATTGTGCTACATCCTTTGATGATGCAGATTCAGACATACCTTCTCAGGTTCGTGGCTAGAGCTCCAGGCCACTCCCTCAGCCAACTTTGTTGAGTCCTCATAGTTCGAGGACTAAGTACTAGTTTTTATGCTTCCTTTATGTACTAGATTGTTGAGTTAGTTGGGGTATTGTCCCATCAACTCTCAATGACAGTATTAGAGGCTTTTCAGACATAGATATTATGAGATGACTATTGAGTTGTACTTCTTATTCGACTCTCTTTTATATGATCATGCTTCATATTTGGGTTCTCTTACGATGCTTCTGCTATGTCTTATCCTTGTTATGCTTGAGAATGCTAACCAAGGTTTAGCTTGGGATCCTCGTGGTCCCGAGCCCGTGTTACGTCTAGGGGTAACCTCGGAGCATGACAAACTTGGTATTAGAGCCTCAGGTTTAAGAGTCCTAGGATGTCTGAAAGCCGCATCGAGTAGAATCTTTTTTATGGGTGTGAAGTGTTCCACACTTATGAGGGGGAGGCTATGAGATGTTTTAGGAAAAACTTCACTTCTTCATGTTCACTATCGTGCGATAGAGTTTTACTCTACTTACCCTTCTAATCTGTTCCTTACGCATTCGAGATAACGTCTCCGCACAGAAACCCCACGAGGAATGCTAATCCAACCACTCCAGATCATGAGGTTACGAATGCAGAATTTCGTGAAGCCATCTGTATGTTGGCTCAAGCCATGACAACTCAGATGAACGAGAAGAGAAACTAAAGAAGAGGACGAGGAAAAACAAGAAGACCAAAACACGGAACCAATCATCTTCTCAGCAGAGGTCATCCAGACCAACCTCATCTTCAGTTTGCATACCTTCCCTCGACTCTCAGTCTTGTCACCATAAGGCTCTAAAGACCTTGAGGTACCCTCGTTGTAGTAGCTATTGTAAGTTGCATTTAGGTTAGTTCCTTGTGGGCAAGGAGGGGTGTTTTAGGTGTGCTCAGCCAGGCCATAGGATCAGGGATTGCCCCTCATCTAAGAGGAGCAACTATGATGTTCAGCTCCGAAACCAACTCCTTTCATTGCCTAGCCAGGCGGGTCATAGTGTTCCTCCAGGAGTTGAATCAGGTACGTCACTAGATTTTCTTCCTGTATGCATCCACAACCCTCAGACCCCTATTTTTTTTGTTTGGTTGTGAGTTGTTTTGACCTAGAACTAAGTGGGGATAGGAGGGTGAGGCCTAGACTTTTAGGTGAGGAGAGTCTTAGACTATAGAAGGAAGTGGGTATGCGTGCCAGATTCTGGATTTGTGTATATTCTATTAGTGGATACGATCAGAGTTCCATTGAGAGGTTGGTAAGAGGCCCATAGACTTAGGAGGGTAGCATGAACCTAATGGTAAGATGCTGGTATGTAGAATCGCATCAACCAGGTTTTGGAGGCTCAAGTAGTGTTATTCTTGGGTGTTAGAACAAGGTTAGGAGGGGAGACAGAAGCTTAATTCCATCCTAGCGTCCTCAATACATTTCTGCCATCTCGATGCCTTTTGCAGCCTTATGTGTCAGCGCCATCAAGATTCACGCTCATATTCAGCTTCTAGAATGACAAGTGATTTCTTCAGACAATGATTCTACTCTTGTCCTGCGCTCCTATAAATCCCAGCTTTATGCCCCGAGGTTCGTTACGTATGGAAACTCATGTATTGAAGCATGCTCAGTTATGTTTACTTCGTCAGTCTTCAAAAATACCTCAATGTCTAATCAAATCATGTTACGCCATGGGCCTCGCAACCCGCGACCAGAAATGAAAGAGTATTAGATGATCATAAGATTGCATGCCCCAAGAATTGGAGAATTTGAGCATGAATTCCGGGTTAAAAAAGCTCGCCCAAGCCAGAAGTTATGAATGGAATTTTAAGAACTAAGACAAGAAAATTGGGCAAGAATACCTACCACAATGAGAGAATTTACACCAAGGCAGTGAGTTCCACAAAACCCACGAACATGCAATCACAAGAGGCAGCTTCTACAAATAATTTTTGAGCTTTGAGAAAAGGGCAACAATGGTGAGAGTTTAAAGAATGAAAAATCGGAATTTAGTAATAAACTTACCGGATTAAATGATGGGAAATGACTACGATGCAATAGTGAAATTACCCCAAGAATTTGGTGGTCAAAAGTGGAACAAGGTGGAGCTGAGAGGCTGATATCAATGGATAAAATGAGTTGTTTTTTAAAAATGAGGAGAGTAGAAGAAAGAGCAACTTAAAGCTGACAGGCATTCCTATGTGGATGCGGCCAGGGCACTACCTACGCGGGCACGCAAATGCGAGCAGCCAGCATGCACGTGAAGGCCAAGCGCAGGCCAAGCCAAGCGCCTTCCTTGCAAGAACATGGCCAGACCACCACGTACGCGGGCTTGCGGACGCGGCCATAGAAGCGCCTAGGCCAAGGCTTGGCACAGAGGCGGCTTGCATATGACTTGTGCAAATGCGGCCAGGCCACCGCATAGGCGAAGGCCATGCTTGTACCATGACAGCACCAACTTCCAACAACAAAAACCAACATGGAAATTTCTCCGATGGACCCTTGGGAACATATCCAGGGTCCCGCGAATGCAAACGAGCAGAGATATTCAACTAAAAATGGCATTACAGAATCAACATAATAAACAAAAATCCCAATGGAGGTCGATAGCACAAAAAGTAGGCCCCACGCCCAAAAACCAACATAGGATAATCTTTCCAAAATGGAACACCATGGCCTAAAATGAGTCCAGAAGCCTCGGAACCCTAACCAAAGGTCCCTCTAGTGCAAAGTCGACATTCCAAAGCTAATACCATTGTTAGAATTTCCATCTGAGGTCGTCTTCTCTGAATGTTGACCAAAGTCAAACTTTCAAGTTCAACTTGGCTAAAACACAAAAACTAAGACAAAAATGAACCAAAAGTTCCCAGAACCCAACCAAGGGTCCATCAAAACCAAAATCCACGCTTCGGAGCTAATGAAACTATCAGAATTTGATTCCGAGCATGTTTACCAAGAATGTTGACTGAAGTCAACGATATCAAAAGTTAAAGCTCTAAAACAATCAAATGGCCAAAATGACCAAATAAACGACTAGGGCACCGAACCACCAGCCCCAACAAGTCATACGTGACTTAGGGCCGCTATTGGAAAGCTCTAATAGTACAAAAAAGGCGTAAACGCGAAGATGACCGGAAGGATCATCACAGTTTGAGTCAAGATGCAAAGTTGCAACCTTGCCATTTATTTTTACGTGTCTTTATCAAAGACGCAGAGTTGCGACCTCGGTCAAGACGATATATTATTTGCACTCTCATTAGAGCTTATTATTTGAAGCATTTATTCTACTAAATTGGGACAACTATATTCTCCCCTTTTCACTCTTTTCTTTTATTTATGTGATGGTTCTTGAATAAATTTGTAACCCATCTTGCTCAAACTCATTCTTTAAAGGATTTAGGCCTATGAATTTTTATTTTTCTTTAAAAAAAGAAAGGAGTAATCCAATAATTATAACGAGGACTCAAAGTAATACACTATTATTTCAAGTATTAAAAATCATATGTAAACTATTTGAAAAAAAATGTACAGAAAGACTAAAACGTGCACATTATCTATAACTAACATGAAAAAGTAATTAATAAATTAATAAAGATTAACTAACCTTTGTTTAATTCCAGGTAAACACCAAAGCAAATAAGGAAAATGTTAGAACCACGCAAAATGATTTAACAGACTAAACTACAGTAATACTTTACTAGTCAAAGCTTCACGCAAAAATGACATTCAAACAAACCAAACTAGCAAAATGCTACTGGACAGATGCTCCAAATTAGCTTAGCTTTCGCAGGTTCATACCAACCAAAATTGTGGCCTTTAGGCTCATATGAAATGACTGGAGAAAGGACCAACTTGGTGCCTTAAAATGTTATTTCTCTTTGGACTTTGATAGTTTTTGAATCATTTGAAACTACACCCCCCTCCACATGCCAAACCACAGAAAATCAAAAGTTAGTTGTTCAACACTAGGCTTAGGACTTCTATGAACTCGATATCATTTTAGGCGAGCTACTGATAATAATGTAATGAACCAAGAGCCAAAACTTCTTTAGGTATCATACACTTTGGTTGCAAAATCTTGAACACATAAGAGAAAAGAGTAAAAACAAAGGCTAACTTTTACGCATTTGTCCTTTTTTTGAGATGCGAGTAATCAAAATGAGATAAATGACAATTAGAACTCAAACATTCAGAATCATAAACCCCATGCAGAGAGCAAAAAATAAAAAATAAAAGATGAAAACTTTAACTCACATATGGCTCAAAACCAACGAACAGTAGTAAGCATAAAAATCACACTTCCATTTAACATCTTTCTTAAGCTACAAGAAAAGGTTTAATAGTTACCTTTTTCACGTCAAAAAGAAAGCAAAGCTAGTAGCCTACAAATTTCCAAGAGTCGGTAAATGCTAAACTATTTTGAGATTTGAACCGAAGCCGACGATCAAGAAACTAAAATCCAGACTCCAACCTACGAACCTTCAGAATGACCTCTTTGTTTTACTGTTTTCTCTCCCTTTTCACTCTTTGTTTCTCTCATCTGTTTCTATTTTTTTCTTCATGCTCTCGTCTCTTTTTCCTTACTCTCTCCGTTTCTGCTTTTTTGCCTCTATTTTCTGTTGCTTGTCTCTGTGTTATATAGTGGTATAGTTGTGTGCATCATGTGTGTGTGTTGCTTATTAAAAGTGATGTGAAGGAGGGGGAGTAGGGGCAAGTTGAGAGTTTTTAGGAAAGAGTGGTTTAAGGGATTGTGCAGATGTGGGGTTGAAGAATTGTAGGGAACAAAAAGGAGAAAAACATGTGTATGAAATATGTAGGTTGGGTATTTTTAGGAGTCTTTTTCCTTCTTTTTATGTTTTGGTTATTTGTTTTAAAATTCATAAAAATATTAACTAATTAATTTTATACTAACAAAAATATATAAAAAGTTAAATAACTAGTCTAAAATAAAATGTCAATAATAAAACATTAAAGTTTCTAGCTTATTCAGTAAAATCTAAGTTTAAAGAATATATATATATTTTGAAAATTTTCTTATTATTCAAAAAGTAAAGCAACAAACTTATCATAAAATATTGTGATGACCCTTCTGGTTATCTTCGCATTTACACATTTGTTGTACTGTTAGAACTTTTCTGTAGCTGCCCCAAGTCATTTATGGCGTGCCAGTATAGTTCGGTGCCTTGGTCGTTCATTTGGTTGTTTTGCCCTTTTTCTGTTTTAGAGCTTTTACTTAGAATATCGTTGACTTTAGTTAACATTCTTAGCTAACGTGCTTGGAATTGAATTCTGACCATTCTGATAGATCCAGAGCAATGATTTTGGTCTAGTTGGACCTTTAGTTGAGGCCTGAGGACTTCTGGTGTGGGTGTGGTGTATCTTTCTCTATTTTCAGGCCATTTGGAGTTGAAAGTGTAACTTGGGGTGACTTTCGATGATTGAAGTGTCAGATTCAAGGTTTGACGATTCCATCAGCTCCAAAATGTTGAGATTGGGATAGGAAGGTGATCGGTTTGGGTTTTGGGTGAGCCGGACTTATTTTGAGCATTTGTGTTCCTATTCGGTAGTGTTGACTTGGGTCAACATTTCTCTGAAATGACCTCGTATGGAAGTTTCATCGATTCTATTGAGTTTGGATCTTTGAGAGTGTGAGTTGTTCTAGTTCAGTCCCAAATATTAAATTTACTATTGAGTGAGTAGGACTTCTTTGTGGTGAGGGCACTAGAGTAACTTTGACTGCTGATTATTAGGGTAAGTCTCATATGTGTATGTTGTGTCATCTATTGATAGCATGATGTCATCTATGGATCCTCTTGCATTTTCTTGAGAAACGGAACCTATGCACTTGTTTGGTATTGAAAAAATAGGGGGGTGATTTTTTTTTGTGTGAGTTGAATTGCTAGATAATATGACTGTCGTAGTTCCTAGTTTTCTTTTGCTTAAGTGTCATTCTAGGATAGTTTTCTTTTGTCGCTTGAGGACAAGCAACAATTTTAAGTTGAGAGTGTTGATGTGCCATGAGTTTGCGGCACTTTCGACGCTTAAAACCTGTAATTGGAGTATGTTCTTGAGCGATTTTTAGTAGATTTGATGTATTTTGGAGTCTTGTGCAGGAAAACAGGGTTCGGAGACTAAGTGCAGAAAAAGATTGATATTCGAAACTGAAACTGACTTTTACAACTCATGACCATAAGTAGTCGATCATTCCACGAGTCGGGGAAGTCAGTCGTGAAACGAGCACTGCAAATGGGGCTGGAACTGACTTCTATGACTTATGACCATGTGTCGTCGACACTTCCACAAGTCATGGAAAGATTACTGTAGAAGCAGCTGGGGACTGAGTTCAACGGAAGGTTTCCATGAGCCGTAGACTTGTTCACGAGTCGTGGGCCTTGCTCGTGGAACCTGATCAGAGAAGGAGAAAAAGCCTGAGTTTTACGACTCATGACCACGAGTCGTGATTCAAGTCATGAGTCGTAGACTGCCCTCGTGGAAATGAACCTGCAAAAGATCAAAATTGTTTGAGTTTCACGAGCACTTGTGATGAACCGTAGAAGATTCCACGAATCGTGGAATGGTCTCGTGGAAGCTGCCGATTCCAATTTTCCTAGTTTTGTTAGGACAGGATTTCCATTGTCTATAAATACTTTTCCTAGGTTTTCTTTTACGTTTTATGCATGATATTTTGTAGGAAACATATTCATAACTTTGTGATATTTGTTTATTCTTGGTTTTGAGAGTTATATTCATTCATAGTTCATTGTTCTTACTTCCATCTTCATCTATTCAAAAATCCGGATTTCTTGATTCTCAATTGTAAGTATCCATTGATGATTGCTCCAACAAACATTTATTGCTTACTTATGAACATGAGTAGCTAAATCCACAAATAGGGTTGTGGGAACCATGAAGGATTAACGAAGTAGGCAAAGTACTAGGTAAGTCTAGGGCGATATTTATGCATGTATTATTCTTCCCTTCGTATTGATTGCTTTCTAGTGGTGTACAATGTTAGAACTCGCCTTATCGTTACTTGCCGGACCAAGGAGGTAACGACTAGGAAAAGGGTCATTCAACTATGGAGATTTGAGGCTACCAACTCTCATCTAATGGCCTAACCTTGTTCGGGAATAGCCAATCTGGGATCCAAGGTAAGGGTTAGTAAAGCGACACCCGCGGTTGGACCAAGGCGTGTGGTGAAATTCACCTAGTTGTCGGACTAAGGAATTAGGGGAACTTAACTTACCGATTCTGCATGCTAAGTATCAAACCAAGTTACCAAGTACAAATGCCTTACTAAGTTATGATCTCATGGGGAACACTACCCTAGTCATCTCATTTATTGGTTACAACACTCGAAATTAGCAATTGTTACTTGTTTACTCTTGATTTACAAGCATTACTTGTTACTTTTAACTCCCCCCCCCCCCCCGCGGGAAATAAACGACTACAAGCACGAGTAAACACTAATCGAACCTAGTCCTACCATATTATCTGTGGGATCGACCCCAACCTTTAGTTGGGTTCTATATTTGAACAGCGACTGCTTACGCTTCTTTTAGAGGTGTAATTTGGGCCCATCACTCCCTGAAGGGTGTATCACTCAGAACCAGAACTTCTAGGTCCAGAAAGGACCCAGTCTCTCTCATCAGCATCATCCTCAGTGTTAGACCCACATAGCTTCCTCATAGTGCTCATCATCTTCGTGAGGAACTTTCATTGCTTCCTATCCTAGTCCCTCTGCTTTTTCTATCACCTTTACCCCTTAGCCATCCTCTCCTTGATGTGTTGCTGCTGGCTCACTACACTAACTAGTGTAGGGCTACTAGGAGTAGTGGAGGGTGGCGGCCCTGATGCCGGTGTGGTGGAAGTCTCATCCGGACCCGAAGGTAATCCTGTTACAAGCTGACAAAGATGGGCATCCCTGCCATAGATCTGGCTAGAGATGTGGCGGAGTGTCGGAGGCCCAATTCTAAGAGGACCAATAGCCTCAGCAGCAGCGGCTGACTCACGTGCCTCGCTAGACTCAGAAAATAGATCAATGATGGTGAGTCCACGTCTATCTTTCTTTTCTTTGATGCTTGCATAGGGCCTCTCTTCTTCAGAGGGTGAATCAATTTCTCAGGCATCCTCTCATTTTCACCATCCCTCTTTGCAACCCCGGCTGCATAGCATAAGTGAGTGATCAATGAAGGGAATAGCAGACTCTTGTTACCTCTGAGCACTACTTGTTGAATTTATTGCACAATTAATTGCCCTACATTCACCGTAATACCCTCCATCATATCACAAATAACCTTTGATTTATCATAGGTCACATCGGATTCATTCTTTGAAGGCATGGCTCGGGCACAAATGATCGAAAGCCAAGTGAGGGCTTCGAGGTTAAACTCGGATGACTTAATCCTTGTGTTCAACGCTATCCATTGCGAGATTGTGCCATCATGCAAGTGCTCCACAAACAAATCAGTCCCCAACTCTGTAGCTCGGGCTTTGTATATCGCATTATCGACATTCGGGATGTGGTAGTATCCATTGATCAACTCTGGGTCAAAATGAACCAACCTGCCCCAAACCATCACAACCAAGTCATTGGCGAAGTCCATCTCAGCCGCATTAGAATAAAATTCATGAACCACAACAAGTTTGCCTTGATAGGCTCGGCAGTGAAACACAACCACCCACTAGCAACCAACTTTCCATGGAAGTCGGCCTATTTCTCCTCCAATCCTTCTAACATAATACCTCGCTCCCTCGTGATTGGCTTTGTTAAAAGACAGCCATATAGTTGGGAGCACTTGAGGGAGACGAAGGTTCCTTGGTCAAAGTACTCTTTGTCCGCCACTTGGTTGGCATCTTCATGTTCAATTTCGGCCATTTTAAAGCTTAAGGTACCTACACAAGGAACAAAGTTGTCAACAGTGATATAGGCATGTAAATCAATGTATTGGGACATGATTAGGCCAAAGAAATTAGCCGAAACAATCCCGGACAGAGCTGGGAAAAGTTGCTATTTTGGGGACTGTTAAAACTGGTCATCACGATCGCAGGATGTTGCATCGCGATTGCGAAGACCAATTTATTTTTTTCAGAATTGTAATTCATCGCGATCGCGGAATGTGACATAGCAATCATGAAGCTCAGTGAAGTTGGTCATCACGATCGCGGTATTGGGCATCGCGATCGCGATGGTCATCTTCTTTCCCAGAAAATTTCTTTCAGTCTTTTCATTGAACAGGTGCTTTGCACCCTTTTGCACACCATTTTTTCAACACATGGGCGTCACTTTTTACCCCAAAAATCAGAAAACAAATAGATTACTAACCCCCAACTAGATTTCACTAATAATTTCATACCGCACACCCACTTTGCACATTATGAAGAAAGCAAAAGATCAACACCCACTTGGGATTTTAGAGCACTTACAAGCACAATGAGGGTAGATTGAAGAGGGGAAAACGGAGATCATACCTGAGGAGTTGCAAAGATGCGTATGGAATTGAAGTTGATGGATGGATTATTCTTGCCTTTAGGAGAGAAGAGAACCAAGTTTCAAAGCAGTTTTTGCTTTTGAAACAACTTGTTAGGCTTTTAATACCTGGTAACTATTCGGTGCCTCGCAGTCACGAGGCCTCATCATGTGATCGTGATAATTTCATATCACCTAACTCCACGCAATTGCGATGCGTTCACGCGGTCGCGAAGAGTCAGGAAAAATTTACTTTATCGCATTTAAGAGGGTCAGGCGTTGCGATGCCTTAGCATAATATGATTTTTCCGAATTTTCACACAGTGCACTATTTTGACGTGCGAAGCTGGGTGCGACGGGCACTTTGGGAGGTGCAAAATGCCCCTTCTTTGCACATGCCAATAGTTTTGCTTGGTTCACTATTTTCTTGTGCGATGCCATGTGCGACGAGCACTCTTTCAGGTGCGAAAAGAACATTTTTCATAGTTATTTTTGTGTTTTTCAACACTTAATTCCTCTTCTCATTCCTTTTGGGAACCTAAAAACACACCAAAAAAGAAACAAAAAGTGAAGTAAAGCAGAAAGACAATGGGTTTTCTCCCATCAAGCACACAATTTAACGTCGTGGCATGACGCAAGATACCTCACCATTTGGATGTCTATTTGGAAGATTTGAACCTTCGACCCAAACTTGAATCGAATTTCTGGTAACAATACCGGGGTGAAGGTTTGAGCATGAGAAGGACATTCTCTTGATTCCGCATGTTGCACTTTTTAGCCTTCAAGTGAGGAAGGATGCTTTGCCTTCTTTCCATGACAAACTTAAAACCGGATAGACCTTCATCCACCCTCCTTCCAAAGTCTTCCAAAAGCTTGATTACTTCGACTCTCTTCCATTCAATCAAACTTAAGGTCAAACAAAGGTTGAAGTGGGATTTGGGCATCTCCACTTTCAAGCTTGCCTCATTCATAACATCCTCACTTAGATATACCATGACATCATGACCCACAAATAGGGTAGTTGGTTGCAACACCACCTTCAATTCATGATCCTCCCTTGTGTTTTCCTCTTCTTTAGCTCTTGCATCCACAAAGCATTGCTTTATGGATTGCACACTCTCCTCTTGGGTTTCTAGCGAGGCCAAGGGGTTTAGAGCTTGACACATATGCCGTCTTTGCTTGCTAAGTCATGGTTCCTATTTAGGTCACAAGCACCACAAACAACATTATTAGTACAAGAGGGGGGAGGGAGATGATCATCATCGGGGCATTCGCTCCAATGTCCGTCACGACCACCACACAAATAACAATTGCGCCCGTCATAGGAGCGAGAAGGAGAATACCTTCCTCTCCTAGGGCCAATTCTACACCTTCGTCCAAGGTGGGGTTCTCCACAATAAACACAATAGTCGAGAATATAAATTGGGATGCAACTATCAACATTTTTAACATTCAAATAAGCCATGATGCCATCAATAAACTAAAACTAAAACTAAATAAAAGAAAAACAATTATTAACAAAATTGAACTAGAGTAAGTAAACTCAAATTCTAAACTAACTCAATACGCCACATTGTTCCCTGGCAACGTCGGCTTTTTTGATAACGCTCAAATCGTGCTCTCCAAGTAGGAGGTCACGACGATCATTAGAGAAAAACAAAATTTATAATTCCCAATGGATGTCGGGGTCGTACCCAAGGGAACAATATAGTCACAATCAAGCTAATAAAGAGTCAAAGCAACTTATTGAAGTTCAAATAACAAAAAGGGAAAAGATATCTAAAAGGGTGGTTTTAGACTAAAGCTAAAGATAAAAGAAAATAACTAAAAGATAAATTGATCAATGGATTTCACCTTGCTTTCACCAAGTAAGGATACAAGGGAGAATTGGGAATGGGAATTCAATTCACAAGACTTGCACCCGATTAACACCTAGGTAGTCTTGGTTGAAGGTATGTCTAATCGTCTTTCGACCAATCGAGCATATATCTCGTGCGTTCTCTCAAACCACCACGAGTAAGCAATAAACCAACTAAATAACTTGGGTGAGTTGGGTTATCTCTAACCCCAACTCATAGATGGGAGTTTTTGGCAACCAAACTATCTCTAGCCTTGGTCTAGAATGGAAACCCCAAATCCCCCTTATTGAATCTACCCGAATTAGGGAAATTCTCTCTCAAGCAAAAACCCAATTTAGAAAGCTTAGTCAATGTTTGCAACCATTGACTATAAATTCAAGCACGGAGGATTCAATAGACCCAAATAATCAAATAAGACCAAAATCTATATATGAATTCAATATCCAAACAAGTATTATATCTAATACAACCCAAATCTCAATTCAATAATTACACCAATAAAATAGCAATTAAGAGCAAGAATTTGAAGAATGAAACTTAAGATTTTACAATACAAAGCATCCAAATCTTCACTCCTATGGTGTTGGTTGATGAATTTTCTCTCCAAGCTTCCAAAAGATGTGTGAATAGCTAATGATCCAGCCAAAGATAGCTTCCAAAATAGGTTGGAGGTGTTTTATGTGAATTGGGGTTTTCAAAAGTGGGAATTTCCAAATCTGTTCTGCAGCTGATGACATCTTCTTCACGGTCATGTGATCATGCTTTGTGATCGCGAGGCATTATCTTTTCCTTCCACACAGTTGCGTGGATTCACTCTCGCGATCGTATGGATTTAATTTCCTGTGCATCGCGATCGCGTGACTTGTAGCTCGCGGTTGCGATAGCTTGTTTGTTTCCATGTGCATCGCGGTCGTGTAATTTACTCTCGCGATCGCGATGAGTACTTTGGTGTCAGTGATCGGAAGCTCCTTTTAGCTCCCATTTGACTTGTTTTCACTCGAATCTTTCCCGGACACTTTTAAAACACAAAAACCTGTAAAATAGAAGGAATTTGTGTCAAATTGCACTATTTATCCACTTTATACTAGCAAAGGTATAAGATTAGAAGCTAAATAAGTAGGTAGAATACCAACTTATCAGTAACCTCAGGTGGATAGGGAAGGGAGAAGAAGAATAAACATAGTCATGCTCGGAAACAAGATTTAATAACCCAACTAGCATGCAAATCACCAAGTCAAGAAACTAACAATCTCTTGGTATCCAACCTCATATACAACCATGACAGGGAATAATATCGTGATAGAGTAACAAGAGTCTACCTACAGTCTTCTGGCCTCCCATATAATCGAGGAACGCAAACAAGTGAAAACAAAATCCTCTGGCCAACCATACAATCGGAGCGTACACTCAATAAATAAAAAACAAAGGTGGAGCCTCAAACAACGAATGATATGATACATGATGATCTCTGGGTGGAACAGTAACTCTGTATGTACCTCCTCCAGTGCTAAACAAGCCCAGCAGGTAGGTTTCATGGAAGGACAGCACCAACCACTTGCATAACCTCGAAGATCTTCTTTACTTTATCAATAAAGTTGAGCGGGTCCTCACTCACTTTTGAACCCCAGAATTCAGGCGGGTTCATACGGATAAAGTCACAAACTCGGGCCGCTACCCCACCTTGATGATGAATGGGGCAGGAGCGTGTTGATTGGCCTAAGTGGCCAAAGTCTGGGCTAGCAAATGGATGGCATTTTTGAACTCCTCATTCGTGACATCGGGGACTTGAACGGGAGGAACAACATTTCGAGTGGCTCAGGGAGGCATAGCACGTCGAGAAGGCATAATCTGAAATGTACAAGATGAGGATTAGAGGAACATAAGAGTTAAGCTATATCTCACGACATGATCATGAAAGAAGTAAAGTTTTCTAAGACATATCATAGCTTCCCCCTCATATGTGTGGCGCGCTTCACACACATGAAAAAGACTCTACTCGATGCCGCTTTCAGACATCCTAGGACTCTTGACCCTAAGGCTCTGATACCAAGTTTGTCACGCCCCGAGGTTACCCCTAGACGTAACACAGAACTTGGGACCACAAGTGCCCCAAGCTAACCCTTGGTCATAGCATTCTCAAGCATAACAAAAGATAAGCGGAAGCATAATAGATAAAGTCAGAATAACATAAATGGATAGTCAAGCCAAATAGGCATAAAAGATCCAAAAGACTTGAATACTGTCTATGTCTGAAAAACCTCTACTTATGACATAAAAAGTTGCTAGGACAATACCCTAGCTAACTCAAAGTACAGAAATGAAAAGCTAACACAAGCTAAATAACATAACTAGTCCTCGGCCTAAGGGGACTCACCAACAGCTATCAGATAGAGTGTCCTGGAAGCTCTAGCCACATGCCTGGGAAGGGACTCCTGAATCTGCATCATCAAAGGATGCAGCGCAAGATATGCGTCAATACTATAGGATATACCGAGTATGCGAGCAATGCATGAATCATGATAAAATCAGTTTAAAACATATTTAAGAATGAACTTTTTACGTAAAGAAAGAACATAAGTAAATATCAAGGTATAAAACATGAAACATGAATAAAGCTTAAGTTTCATAGTATAGAATCATAGAACTTCATAACTTGAAAATAAACATGTGGGAGTTTCTCTTAACCGACATTAAACCATGCTGAGCTACATGGAGTCCAGTATCATGTACCCCCACTGAAAAGAGCTTTCCTAACCAGCCAAAGTTAGAACCATGTCGTACCAAGATCCTATCATGTTAGGCCATAGAGGGCAACCTACGGCGGCAACATAGTTTTGGACTTGGGTTATCGGAACCCTCATCTCTCAGTGCTAAATATTACTCCCAAAACATATAGCATGATCTCATATACATGTGACGTATCTGATGCCAAACTTCTTCATAATGTGTTCATACCCCGGATCATCATACTACTCATGAATTAGGGTTTAGAAATCGATTCATGAGCACTGATGGAACATCGGGTGTCTTGTCTTGCATAATGCTTCATAACTTGTGAAATTTGCATACTTCATGACTTGTAAAACTTTGCATGACTCTAGTTCAATTTCATAATACATATATTTTTATAGAACATAGGAACTAGGCATGCACATGCTTGAAAACCCATAAGGAACATGCTATCAAAATCCAATTTTCTTAAATCAACTTCATGCATGTAGGAATTTCCATGGTTAAACTTCAATTCATGAAATAAGAGTTAACATGTAAAAACCCATGTGAAATCATGCAATTTTAATAGTAATTTCATAATAAAATCATGAGAAGACCATATTTAGCAAAATCCATGAGAATTGGATAAGAACCCTAATTTGAAGACCATGAAATCAAAATTTGAATTAGGGGTTTTGGGCACAAGGGTGAAAGGAACCCATTGTTGATTACCCACATACCTTGATTGAAGATAACCCACTTGAATTGGAAAGACCTAGGAGGCTTGAACTTGGCGCTTGAGACTTGAAGCTTGGAGAAGAAATTTCCCCTTTTTGCGAGAAGAGTGAAGTAATGAGAAGGAACTTAGGCTAATGAGGGTGAAAACCCTTCTTGAAATAGTCAAAATGACATCATTTAGGAATTAAAAGAGTGGGTAATGACTAAAATACCCCTGAGACTTAATTAAGAAAAAGCTAGAAAAATTATCGGTGTCAGGGACCACGGGTCGGTTCTTTGGGTCGTCGTTTGAATAACGACCCGTGGTTCCACTCGTGGTTCCTGAGAGGAACTTTTAGGCTGCAGAAGCACTTCTACGGGTCAACAGGATGGACTCGTAGAATGAATGACGGGTCGTCGTTGGAGTGGTGGTTCCTGGGGACCTAGCTGGTCCTTGGTCAAACCACGAGTCATGACTACGGCTCATCATTTGGATGACGAGTCATAGAATGGAGTCATCATTTCAGAGGTACATGCCAACCCTCTGATCTGTGTTCCACGAGTGGACAGGACGGACCTGTGGTTTGAACCACAGTCCGTAGAACCAACTAATGGTTCCAAACCAGAGGCGGAATCAATCAAAGGGAATCACGGTTCCATTCTATGACCCATGGTTCAAACCATCGTCCGTGGTTTGGACCCATCATTTCTAAAACATGAAATTTTTCTGAGATTTTAATTTAGATACCTGGTTTGATTTTCAGGGTGTTACATACCTCTACTTCACCATATACCCCTCCTATGACACACGTAGCCCAAGGCCCCTGATCTAGATCGGCATGGTCCATTGAGGTCCTAGACCCCATACTAGAACTCAATCTCAAAAACATTGTTCAGAGTAGGTCTGGATCCAAGCTGGAGACTCAAATCTAAAATATACATTCCCAGACTTTGTCCAGGTCTAAAACAGTGGAAAACGTCTCAAAAACCCCACCAAGGGTGCCCGGGCATAACCAGGTCTAAAATAGTAGCAAAATATCTCTGATGCTCAGTCCGACCGAGTCTAATACCATCTCAAATCAGTAAGGAAAACCATCTAGCACTACAGCCCGGCCAAGTCTAGCAATAGTAGTGAAAACTATGTTAGAAACCATACTTTAAATCATTTACCCCAATAAGATCAACAAATCAAGACCAAACCATTTCCAAGTCATTTCCATCGAAAACGGGCCTCTAGGGCAATGCAAAGTTTAGAAAATCCATACAAGTAGGCCTGAAGCCAAAACCATAGTAAATATTGTAAAAACCCTCTTTATATGCATGCAAATGGAATGATCAATCACAGATAATAGCCGAACGGTTCATAACCAACCTATCGGCCCTACACAGACTCCAATTGCTCTACAACACAGATAACAAGCCTAAAATCATGATAACAATATCTGGAACTAATGAACACCCCCGAATAGCCCACCATCTATGGTCTAGAGTCCAAACAAGGCCACACAGGACCACAAGGGTAATAATATCAAACTACGAGGAGTACTATACACAACAGAGGAAGGAAACATGATGGACGGGGAAAAGGGGTCAAAGTCTTTGGTGCCAAGATAATAACCCAACCTAAGGATGACAATTAGTACAATTTTATCCAATATGTGTGAAGTCTTAGGGAGTTTAGAATGTAACCTACCTGTCGTCCGATGACAAGCTACAAGAATGATGATATCTGAGGTCGTACTGCTCTGAGAAGATTCGAACGATAATCACACTATCAGAAACATAAATAATACATCAGAATGATTCTAATAGTACCCATAATGCTACTATTATAGCTGGGTCGGTATCTAGGTCAATAGCAGGCCGACGGGGCCTACAACCCAAAAATAAAATGGAAAGAAGCACGATGACCACCATAATATCAAGAAGACATGCTCTAAACTTTGAGCAAAATTGGCCAAGAGGAGGGCGCAAAATAGCCCGCTCAAGAGAGAGTTAAAGGATGGAAATTTAAGAACAAAAATTGGAAATTTAGCAAGGAAAGCTTACCACAACGAGAGCACCACACCAAGGAATGAAATCGTGGAATTCACGCAACATGAAACTCTAAGGGGACAGATTCTTCAAGAAAACCAAGCTTTTAGAATTATAGCCATGGGGTTCAACAATGGAGGACAGGAGAATTTTTGGGAAAGGACTTACCAAATTAGCAAGGAAGCAAGATTTCTCCTCAATACAATGGATTACCAAGGTTAGGAATTGTTTTGAACACTTTGGTTGAGAGAAAATTTAGTTTTAGACTTTGAAAAATAAAGGAACAAGGCTGGAAAATCAAAATATCAAGAAATATTTAACTGATGGTCGCTGGTCAGCACTATCGCGCTAAACCAGTGCCATCGCACTAAAGTGAGCCAGGAACCAAGGCGCCATCGTGCTACAACAACACAATCGCATTGGCTGGCAAAACACACACGAGCGTGATTATGCTAGGCTAGCGCCGTTGGTGCTGAAGAGCTACCTACAACAGAAAATCTGCAATTTTCAAAAACTCAATGAGGTATTCCAGACATAATCAGAAACTGATACTCAAAAACCAATAATGCTAATAGAGTGTAAACGATGTCCCATGATCAACGAAATTGACAAAACTTCCATACAAGGTCGTTTCGGAGGACTGTTGACCCAAGTCAACACTAACTGAATCCAACCAACTAGCTGAATGAGTCCAGCTCACCCAAGACCTGAACCAACTGCCAACCTAACCTAAACTCATCATTCTAGAGTTGATGGAATCGTCAAATTTCAAATCTGACGCTCTGATCATCGAAAGCTGACCCAAGTTCAACTTTCAACTCCAACTGGTCTAAAAGCAGAAAAACCATCATAAAACCCACATCAAAAGTTCTCAGGCCTAGACTAAAGGTCTAACTAGACCAAACTCAATGCTCTGCAGCTAAGGGAACTATCGAAATTCTATTCCGAGCATGTTAGCTAAGGATGTTGACTAAAGTTAATGAATTCCTAATAAGTTAAGGCTCTAAACTGGGCAAACGACCATAACGACCAAATGAAAGGCTAGCGCACCGAACCACTGGTCCCAACCATCCATAAATGACTTAAGGCCACTACAGGAAGGCTCTGACAGTACAACAAAAACATAAATGCAAAAATGACCGAAAGGGTCATTACCACTGGTCTCAGACTAGAAAGTTTTATTCTAGGAGAAAATGAAAAAATAACTTTCTCAGACTAGGAAGTGTTTATCCTAGGAGAAAATAAAAAATAACTAGTTTCAGACTAGAAAATATTTATCCTAGGAGAAAATGAAAATATAACGATCTCAGACTAGAAAGTATTTATCCTAAGAGAAAATAAAAAATAATTATACATGTATGAAAAAGAGTAAAAGTGAAATGTTATACTGTAACCATTTTTGCAAACTTGAATCTCAGAAATGTCTTTTGCCAGCAAGATTGTCGCCTGTTTCAAAAGAGATTTTTTTTGAGTTTCTAAGGTGGTGGTCAGTTTGTCGCCTTGCCTTTGAGGAAGACTGCTTCTTTTGTTTCCATGTTCGACCTTGATTTTAACTTGGGTAGACTGTGCTTATTTCTGAACCAGCCTATTTTGGTAGCCTTTACCATTGAAGACAGGTCTAATTGATTTCAGAACTTAAAACCTCATATCTATTGTAATAAATTATTATGTATATTTCTCCTTGAATTGTTTCACCTTTGACGTGATGTCCAGTGGCCAGACTTTTCTTTGTGCAATTGAAAAGCTGGTAGAAAATTATAAAGTCATTTATTTCTTGTTCTAACAAAGACTGACTCAAAATAGCAAAAGGAACCAAGAGAATGCAAAAATGAGAAGAAATAGTATTTGATAAGAGATGTCATTTTTGAAAAAGGAATGAAAGAAAAGACCCTTTCGAATGTGATAGTCGGCTCTAATGATCATGACATGCATTTCAAATTAAATGACTTGATTTGTCCAACCAATCTAAGTTTCACTCTTGTCAAACTTTCAAACTTCAAAGTCATGCTTCAATGTTCCAGCTTATGCATTAGATTCAAACTCGCATTTGGTTTGTAGTGCCCCAAAGGAATTTTACCAACAAACCCCTCTTATTTGTCATTTTTCTCTCGACTATCCATCACCTTACAGTTCCCATGAGGGTTTTCACCAATAAGACTCTCTCATTTCATTTTTCTCGAGTGGCATGACATTGTTCCTTGTATGAGTCAGGCTTCAATGTTCCAGCTTATGCATTAGATTCAAGTCTCGCATTCGGTTTGTAGTGCCCCAGAGGAATTTTACCAACAAACCCCTCTTATTTGTCATTTTTCTCTCGACTCTCCATCACCTTACAGTGCCCATGAGGGTTTTCACCAATAAGACTCTCTCATTTCATTTTTCTCGAGTGGCATGACAGTTTTCCTTGTATGATAATCAACACTGAAGGCATGCTTGACTTGTTATTTTCAATGATCAATATGAAGGTCTTTCTTTTGGTTGTAACGTGGATTTTGGACAGGATTAGAAAGAAAGGATTGCATGAAGGCTCCAAGATAACACTCAAATGATTGGGTTGAGACTTACAACTTTTGGAATTGACTCTTTTTGAAAAAAAAAAAAAAAAAGTTTGCCACTGTTTTTGTGACGGGGAATTTTTCAGATTTTTCTTGGATGGACCGAGCCCAAAAGTCGGACTGCCTACGTATCTTATCTAAGCAAGAATCAGGTCAAACATAGTTCATGAAACTTAGTCTGTTGTTGATGTTTTTTTTAATATATTTTTTTAAATTTTGACCTTTTTTTTCTTGACTCTTTTCTCTTTCAATTTTTGTTTGACGTTTTTTCGACACACTTCTCTTCTCTCTTTTTTTTTGTCGACTCTATTTTGATTCCAAAAGAGGGGTATAAAAGAAAATAAGACTAAAGATCAAAAGGGATAATAAAGGATGACATAATATTCGGATAGCTGAATGAAATGTCTTCATCATATCAATCCTTAAAAATGTCATATGAAAGCATGCAATTTAAGAATGAGAAGTGAAAATCATAAAATAACTCTTAATAATATCTGTATTGTTGGCCAATCCTGACAATTTCTTATTTGTCTTTTGGCTTCTCTTAAAAATATGTGCTGGTTGATTAATCCACCTCCAATTATTTGGGATACATCTTGTTGTATGTTCGTGAAACTCTTAGGATTTTTAATGTGATCGCTTCAGTTTCATTCAAGTCAGAAAACACTTCAGTCCACTATCTATTTTCTCAAATGTCTTTCCTTCATTTTAAACCTCTTTAACATATTTGTTTCATGATCAAATAGAATTTTAAGATCAAGTCAAAAAATTCGTATGCATGGCATGTCATCAAAACTAAAATGAAAATCAATATATACAAAAGGAATTAAGTAAAATGGATCAAAGAGACGAAGAATAGAGAATTGTATTTCATTAAGAAAAAAGATAAAAGGGTTTGACAACAAACTAACAAACTAAATTCTAGGTTACAACCCTTAAATAACCCAAACAACAAAAACTACGACAAGACTCATTAAACAGATAGAATAAAAAAGGATAGAAGGGTCTGACTTATTAAAATAAACTAAATTTGGATACATCCCTGAAATAACCATATAACATAAATAACGATAAAATAAACTATCAATATTCATTTCTAGCAAAGAAAGTAGTGTCTTTCTAATCACCAAGGTTGACATCTTAGCCACTAGTTTGCATATCAGCCTTAACAGAACCTCCATCAATTTTAGTTGTCTTTTCTTGAATACTGAAAGAATCGCTACACTCTTTATCGTTACATATCACCCCATAAAGTGTACATTATGTGCTGGCAGAGGATTCTGAGTAACGTTTGAGGGGTCACTATCTTGTACCACAATCATCTTTGCTTGGATTATCTTTTCCATATTCCTTTTTAAAGTTTGAAAATCTTCAATACTGTGCGCTGGAGCATCAGAATGATATGCACAACATGTTGTAGGATTGAAACCTTTTGCACATGGATCTGCTTAATTTTGAGGAATAGGCTCTATCATGTTTAAAAGTCTCAATTTTTTGAATAAACTTGTGTAAGACTCTCTAATTGGTGTAAAATTATTTCTAGGCCTCTGTTATCCTCCAGATTCCTTCCTTGGACAAGGGTTATAAGGTGGTTGAAATTTCAGAGAAAAAGGATGAGGATTTTGATATGTTGGCGCTTGCCATTGGAGATAATTTCGTGGCTGGACATATGGTTATGCACTATAGACTGCACATTGAGGAGGGATCACAAAGTATTAAGCGCCTTGTATGGTGTAATGATGCTGAGATTGAGATGGTGTAAATTGCTGAAGTGGACCCCTTGGACTTCCTTGTGGACTTGATACAATAGTATCCACATCCTCCTCTATTTTCTTTCCTCCAAAATTTCCCGATCTATGTTGAATCATTTGTGTTGTGGCTTTTAAAGTACCTTGGCTTATGATCCTTCAAGACTTAATACCATTTCCACCACTTCGCCAACCTTGATGGCCTCAGCAAATGTCATTCTAATAGATGAGAGAAAATGATGAAAGTAGTCGGGTTCTTGCGCCTGGAGAAAAACATCAATCATCTCTTACTCTCTCATAGGTGGCGTAACCATAGCAGCTTGCTCCCTTTACCTGATAGCATATTCACGGAAACTTTTGATGGTCAATTTTCTCATGTTAGCGAGAGAAGCGTGATTTAGCACAATATCAATATTAAACTAAAATTGTTTAACAAAGTCTCGGGCCCTGTTATCCTAAGTATGCCAATTAAAAATGTCTTGATAAATGAAATATTCATAGGCTATTCCAATCAGACTTTCACCAAAGTAGGCCATGAGTAATTCTTCTTTACCCCTTGCTCCCCTTAGTTGATTACAATACCTCTTTAAATGGGCTACGGGGTCACCATGAGCATCGTACTTCTCAAATTTTGGAGTCTTAAACCCATAAGGTAGCTGAACATGCAGAAACATGCACAAGTCTCTAAATGAGATGCTTTTGTGGGCTCCTAATCCCTGCATATCTCTTACGCTTTGCTCCAAGCTTTTCATTTTTCTAGCCATTTCTTTATGTTCCTCTTCCTTAGTGGTTTTCTTAATCTCAATAGGGGGATTATAATGATGTGGGTAGTGGTAAGAGCCTGGGACTTTTAAAAATCAGTTCATGAGAATAAAATTGATCATGCTGAGCTTTAGATGGAGGCTCATTATTGGGTTTTTGCACCAATGGTAGTTGAGGGACTGTATTAATCTGCGTAGAAGGTACAAAAAGGGGGTTACTTATCATGGGTGCATTTGGAGGGCGCACCGTAGAAGTTCCAGCGGCGTTGGATATGTTAATAAATGGGCCAAAACTAGGTGGATAAAATTAGTCACTTGCTGCGGCTGGAGTGAAAGTTGACACAGTTACATTCGGCAATTTCGGGATTACAGATGGTGGGGCTTGTTCATTTATCCAAGCATGGTACATTTCAGTTATTTGTTGTCTCACCATCCTTAATTCCTCTTTTGATAATGATTCTTGCTGAATCAATAAACTTTGGCTTTCTTCATTGTTTGACTTTGTTCCTTCTTTGCGAGTCATTGTCTTTTTTCCTTTTGATCTAGTATTGTACGGATGAGATACTAGCTTAACCACAAACCAACCAACCACCTTTTAAGATAATTGTGTGCATGAACAAAATAACTTGTTAGGATTAGACATTCTCAAACCATAACCACAAGTTACACGTCATGTATATAAATGTCTTTTATTTTTAGAATAAGCTTAGAAAACCTAATGTTTAATCGTGGCTTGCTCTAGTGTGGTCATTTCTATCTTTCTTTTTTCTTTTCTCTCTCTCTTTTTTATTTAAAAGTGCATTGATCGAAGCAATTTTGGGTTGCCTACATATCATGCTTAAGAACATGAATCAGAAAAAAGTTTTGACAGAAATAACTAATAAAATTCCTTTTATGAATTTTCTCTTGGTGCAAAAAAAATTTATAAATTACTCAATTTTTTTGAATCTGAATTTTCTAAAGGATAAGTGAAGGGAAAACATATTTTTGGGATTTTTTTTTTGAGTTTGAAATTCCTACAGATAGCTATTCAAGGACCTTTTCTTAAAAATAAAATAAAATCAAACAAGGATCAATTTATTTTTGAATTTTTGAATGAGGATTGAAAACTTTCTTTTTGGAAACTATTTAATAAGAATTATTTTTTAAAAAACTTTTGAATAAAGATAAAAACATTATTTTTTGAACAAAAATTGAAGCTTTTTTTTTCAAATTTTGAATAAAGATCACTGAACCCGAAGAGGGTTGCCTACGTATCTCACCGGAATGAGAATCAGGTGTGCGTAGTTCGTCCAGATTGGACGGTTAAGATACTTTTGAAAGATGGGAACCTTATTGAAAAATGTAACATTTTTTGTTTTGTAAAAATGATATGAAACAAAAATATTTTTGATTTTCTTTATATGAACTATACAAGAGTGTCACGACCCGATTTCTCAGGTCATGATGGAACCTACAACTCTCCAGTAGGCGAACCAATTTCCGTTGCCCAGAACGGATAATAATGGGCTACTACCTAAACAACATGCACAATAAGTAGAAATAAACGGAAGTAGAATATAAAGATAGACAAAGCGGAAGAAATAACCTGAATATATATCTAAACAAGGACACTAAACCAACACCAAGACATGGTATCGATAGTTCATAAGCTTCTTATAGGATACAAGTGCTAGAATTAAAAAAATGATCAGTACAACTATCTTCGAATATTCAAAGAGTAACAACACAAGAGATGAGATGCGGTCAAGCCCCGATCGTCATGCACTCACCCTAGTCTCGAATATCAAAAAGCTACACGAGTCCCCACGTGATCAATGGTAAAAGCTCACACTAATATTTGCACCCAAAAAGTACAGAAGTGTAGTATGAGCACCAATTGCTAAGCAACGGGTATCCAGTAGGCATCATCGGCCAACTTAGTGCATATTAAATATAAAAGCAATAATAAGAAGAATACAAGAAAACAGTCACCGAAACAAAGAGGAAGCACAAGGATACTAGCATGCAGAAATCGACAAGAATACAAGCAAACTATGCTAGCCATAGAGGATATAGATACACAGAAACAAAGGTGAAGGAAAGGAAGATGCACCTGGGATCCTTGCAACAATAGTATATATATATATATATATAAAGGATGTTTTAAGAAAAAGGGCGGTGTACCGCTAATATCAAAATAAAGGAAAGGATGGGAAGCAAGCCTATATATAATCAAATAGGAAGCAATATGAACAAGTCATGCTAAAAGACCAACTACTTGCTAAAAGCCCAACCACCAATAAGCATAGACAGAAACAACTCACAAGTGCAGCCCTAGGATGGAATAATTAACCCACAAAGAACAGAGACCCGCTAATCAAAACCAGGACAAGAATGGAATTGATACCCACTACAGCTTAAGAGACCACACAATAGATCCCCAATAATACAGGACTCACTAGCCCTCTAAATAATCAAAATCCAATAATCGATGCCTCAACAGGCTAACAACCGCTAACCCACCAAGAACCAAAGACCATAACCATCTCTACAAAGCGATAGGAGTAATATAAGCTACCTACAGTTCTAGCGGCTGCCCATAAAACCGATGAACACAATCAAGTGAAAACAAACTCTCTGGCCACCTATACAACCAAAGCGTACACTGAACACGCAATAAACAAGGGTGGAATCGGAGTCCCAAATGCATGATAATGATATGATGTGAAAGTAATCGTATTATCCCCCTCTGATACCCCAATGGCCCAGTAGAGGTGGGACCCATGGAAGGACACTGCCCGTGTACCTCTACTACACCCTACACCCCTCATCCGGCACATGCAGCCCAAGGGGGGTCTAGCATCGATAGAGTATATGGAGGTCTACTGCATCGATAGAGTATATGGAGGTCTACTCATATACCATATACAATTGTGCAATCTCATATAGTAGCTCAATACTCATTACCTCATAGTATATGCTCAGAATCAGACCGGGTCTAAAATAGTAGTAGTAATCTGTAAGACCCTCTCAAAGGGTGCCCGAAGTAAATCCGGGTTTAATATCAGTAATAAAGTCTAATAACCCTCCAGGAGGGTTCCTAGAGCGTATCTGGGTCTAAATCAAGAATCACGTCTCAAATCCCTAAATAGGGTGCCCGGCATATGTCTAGGTCTAAATCTGTAGAAAATCATGTCTAGGGCTACGGCCCTGCCGAGCCTAGTGTCAGTAGGAAACCTAATATGGAAGCATCCAAATATCGTTTTATCCTTATTTACATAAAAAATAGGCCCTCGGGGTGATGCAGGGTTTAGAAAACTAGTGATAGTCGGCCCGAAGTCAAAACATTAGTAAAACATATAGAAAAATCTTTTTTCATGAATGGATATGCTCGTAGACAATAAGCTTAGCCCAAAGTATCCCACAAACATTCCTATCAGCCCTGCACATGCATAAGCGGTTCTACAACACAAATAACCAGCCTAGAAGGTCACAATTTCCAGGACTCATGAACATTTCCAATTATCCCACCGTCTATGGTCTAGAGTCAATACAAGGCCGCATAGGACCACGATGGTAATATACAATGCTACATGAACTACAAACAATGGATGAAATAAACAGAAAGAAAAGGCGGACAAGGTTTGAGGTACCAATCTATAACAACCCACCCAAGGATACTAATTAGTCAATTATAGTCTATATAAGCAGAGTCTAGACATGGGAAACTATAACCTACCTGTCGTCTAACGACTAGTTATGGGAACGGCTTCGTCCAAGCTCAAACTAATCTGGAAAGCTTCAATTTGTGAAAATTCTATCAACATAAAATCTACACGTCAAAACAAAATCAACGAGGCCCACAATGCCATAAATATAACTGGGTCAAAATCTGAGTCACAAGCGAGCACGTGAGCCCTGCAACCCAAAATCAAAAACAAAAATACCCATGTGTTCCTTGCAATCCCGGGAGAACATGCTCAAACAAATTGAGCAAAACTGTACCAAGGAAAGGGGAGTCAAAATGGACCCAACAATCAAGAATTAAAGACGGGAAAACTAAGGAGAAAACCCAAAAATTAAATAGGAACTTTACCGGGTTAGAGGCCAAAAAATTATCACGGACCAGCATGAAACTACTTCTAAGATGTTGGAATGAATAAGATCATAATATAGAGGTTTTGGGTGTAAGCTTTCATGGAGGATGATTTAAGGAAAGAAGGAGAAATTTACAAAGAATACTTACCAAACGAGGCCGAGGAATTGATCACGAACCAAGAATTTTCCCTCCCCAACTAAGTGGAATCAACCCTCAAGAAATGGAACTTAAAATCTCAAGGAAATGGTTGAGTTCATTTTTGGAGATATTAGAAAATGAAGTTGGGAAGAAGGGGATTTAAGCTGCCAATCGATGTCTGTGCGTACATAGAAATATTGTTGTCTATGCAAGCGGCCCAAGCATACGCATAGGCCAGGCGCTGGCCCAACACACACAGAGCCAGGCCACCATGAACGCAAAAGAGCACACGCGGGCGGGCGTCGCCTAGGCGAAGGCAAGGAAAAAGGGGCGGCTGGCAGGCTTCTTCACGTACGCAGCCAAGCCATGCATAGGCGAAGGCCATGCTAGTGCTGCAATAGACACCAACAACCAGCACTTAGGCAAGGCTAGAATTTACTCCAATGGACCCTTGAGAACACATCCGGGGTCCCGCAAACACAAAAGACCTAAGCTATTCAACTAGAAATGGCATTCCGGATCCAAAAGAATTGATGAAAATCCTGTTAGAGGTCAATTTAATGAAAAGTGGGCCCCACACCCAAAATCAACCTTAGGACAACTATTTCCAAAATGGAACCCAATAGCCAAAATCAAGTTCGGAAGCCTTGGGACCCAAAGCAATGGTAACTCTAGCCTAAACTCGACATTACAGAGCTAACAGCACTGACAAAATTCCCATCCAAGGCCATCTTCAAATGTTGACCAAAGTCAACTATACAAGCCTAATTGGCCTGAAAACACAGAACAAGAGAGATTTCCAAGCTGAATAGCTCCCAAATCCTGATCAAAGATCCTCTTAGACAAAAGTCCACACTCTGAAGATAACAAAACTGTCAGAATTAGATTCTGAGCACGATAGCTAATAATGTTGACCAAAGTCAACTATTTCCAAAGTTGAAGTTCTAAAACAAGAAAACGACCATAAAGACCAAACAGACGGCCCGGGCACCAAACTACCAGTCTTAGCAAGTCATAAATGACTTGGGGCCACTACAGACAAGCTCTAACAGTACAAAAAAACAAAAATATGAGAATGACCGAAAGGGTCATTACATCATCCACTACTAGAACCCCAAAAGATAAGAAAGAACGGAAAAGCAGAAGCTTAACAACTGCGGATACAAAGCCCGCACTACTCTCTCGGACAACCTGGGTAGCCTCTTCGACCGGATGGCACCCAACAAAATGAAACCACGAAAAACTATCAAGTCCAACTCCACGAAAGAATATCGTCTTCTTCCTGTCCTTCAACATCATGTCCTTCGAGACTTGTTCCCAGAGCGGTGTCTCCTTCAAAAACCCCAGAGGAAGATGATAGCCTAACCAATGACAACAGTAAAGGTAAAGTCACAGGAGTAGACTTTTCAGGAAACATCCCCAAGGTGTTCTACCAAGATATTCTAGGTAGTCCCTCTGCAAGTGAGATGGAACCACCAGAAGAAAAACCGGCTTGGCTTGGAATGCTTAAGACAAAAAAGGTCTTTGAACCAAACCCAAGTATTCTATATGACCAATGGATCCATCCAGATAACCAAATAAGGAGAAAATGGTATGTTACCACCTATACCTTTAAACAGAGAGAATCCTTTAGAGATTCATGGATGAATGATATGAGGAGAATCGGTTGTGAGATTGAATTCTTCAAATGGTTTGAAATGACTAGCAAAACTAAAAATTGCATTGAGTCATTACAGGTTATCATTAATAAATGGTATACAGCTTCCAATAAGGTTGTTGAATCTATTACTCCCCCTCTAGAAGGAATTAACATCCCTATTACAGGAACAATAATTAAAGCTTCCCCTTTTAAAGAGAAAAGTGATAAGACTGGCGTTTTACTCACAGTTCCAGACATTGATCGAGTAGTAGAACAAAATAAATACTCAAACCAAATTCTTCATGTCATCTCCAGACAAATAGAAGATACCAAACCAACCATTAGTGGAAGACCAATTCCGGCTTCTACTTTATATAGTCATAAAATTGAAACCTACCCAGGGTTTAGAATCCCAGAATTTTCCAAAGAAAAATTCCCTAAACTATTTGATACTTTTGAAGTAACTGGAAATATCATTGAAAACATCAATGCCCAGCTTAACAATTTCAACATCTCAAAAGGGGATGATAAAACCCCAAAAAAGGTTTCTACCCTTCAGGAGAAATCCGTTCAAACCTTCCAAGAGAAATATACTCTCCTTCAAAAACTTCCAATAGTCATTTTCATAACATAAAAAACTATCATAACAAACCTTCTTTCCCAGACTTGCAGTATGAGGAAAATGTGTTCTTATCCACTTCTTGTCATGAAGGAAGAAACGTCACTGAATGGAACATTGATGGCCTAGCTAAGCATCAGATATACAATAAACTTCATGAAATGGGAGTTTCTATAATAGACTATAAAATGAGAGGCTCCACAGATAAAGATGCTGCATCCATGGTAGCTGCAGGTTTCACCGAAATGCTAAAACATTGGTGGGACAACTATTGCACGGATGAGACTAAGCATCTCATTATCAATGCAACTGCGATGGAGACAGTTGCTAAATTAGAAGATGGCAGTCAAACTACTTCTCAAGTTACTAGAGAAGATGCCTGTGCTACCCTTTTATATCATATCGCTAAGCATTTCATTGGCGAGCCAAAGTTATTTCAAGATAGGAGTCTCCAAATCTTGAGTAATATGAGTTGTCCGAATCTGGATAACTTTATTCATTACAAGCATGCTTTTTTGCAGATAAAGTAAGGACAAAGATTCAGGATCGCAATGACGGTCGTATTCCTTACAACAATTTGACTTATGGTGGTTTAACAAGCACCATCAACATTGTAGGACTTGAGCTCTGCACAGATATTAAGCTTAAGCATCAGCTTAAGAAAGAACAGTCATCTTCCAAGAAAGAACTTGGATGTTTTTGTAGAGATTTTGGCTTTATCACTCCCTTAGATAAAATAAAGAAGGATAAAAGTGTGAAGAAATCTCACAGGAAGAAATCCCGAAGAAGGGATGATTCTACCAGACCTAGGAAAAAGAAATATAGGTCCAAAAGGCCTAGGGATGCAAAAATAGATGTATGTTGGACATGTGGAAAAACAGGTCATAAAGCTAATGAATGTCGATCCAAAACCAAGAAGAAAAAGATCAATCTTCTTAATATCGATGAAGATACCAAAGGAAAACTCCTTGCTATACTTGATGAACCTTTTTCTGAATCTTCAAATATGTCTGATGAATACAGCGTTGATGAAGATATTAAACTTGATTACGAATCATACGACATTCAATCAGGAAAACATTGCACTTGTACCAAAGTTTTTTGTACTTGTGACAATACACCCTAGTCCATTCGAGTACTTTCGGATCATTCAAAAGAAGCTCTTTCTGACGTTATTCAGCACATTACTAATGAGGAGGCTAGGAATCATTTTCTCCAAGAACTCAAAGCCATTATTCTCGACACGGACAAACTAAAATCCCGTCCGGTTGTTGAACCATTCAGCATGAAACAAATCATGAATCGTTCAAATAATCATTCTGAACCCTCTATCTCTGATCTTCGTCACGAAGTATCTAGTCTTAAAGAAGAAATTAAAGATATCAAATCTCGACTACGAAAAGTCGAAATAAATTTGTAAGTTTTTCATTCGTATACTCTCATTCTGTTTTATATTTATTGATGCATAGGAGAAAACAGCAGAAACTTTTACAGGGAGATACTTTAAGAAAAGGATTTCAGAATATTAACTATGAATTGTTCTAATTCCTAAACATTAATGAAGTCTTCCTTATATAGAAGAGGAAGGGAGGAGAAGGGTTGCCCTTTTCATCATAGACGAACAGGTGGATGATTGTGATCTTGTCGACACTAATGGAGGGTCCTACTTTTAATAAAGTAGGGATAGTGGGAATCTCTTTTTCCCAATGGAAACATGAGGGCTCGCTTCTTTTGTTGAAGTGACTAAATAGGAATCTCCTTTTGAAAGGTGGAGTCTTTGTCTTCTTATCTTTAAAGATAATGGATTAATTGGTTTGTCTTTTAGCTTCTCATCAGATGCCAATTTAGAATAGTGAAATGCCACGTAATGGAAAAATAATTCTGGATTTGCCTCTATTTTTCCATAAGGGTCCTTTTCCTATTCATAATAGGGATTCATGTAAGCCAAGGCCAAACCTTTGGGTTTACACATATCACCATTATCTTCACTACTGTTTTTTGTAGAAGCGACATCTTCTATCATTTCATGATCTGTGATTCTTCATATTTATCTAAGTTTTCCAATGCATCTTCTAATTTCTTCTTGAGCGCTACTTTGAAAGAATTCTTTGTTGATGGAGACTTTGATGATGGATTCATTTGGACTTTAGTTTTAGGTTGTTTGGGAACCCAACCTTTAACTTGAATTTGTTTACACAATTATTTAATTAGTTCCATATCAGTCTTAGAGAAATTCCAAGTAATGATATATGTTATTCTTTTTTGAATATAATATTTGCATAATTTGATATGCTCTGGTAATGTGGTAATTTCTTCGTTAATTTGAAATTCTTCAAATCTGCTGAGAAATTATTGGGGAAGGATCTTTTTGATTCCTCCAAATAAACTCCACCATTCATAAAACCATCAAGGAATGGTAGCTTTGATAATACTTGGACTGTATTTCACCAACCAAGTGTGTCTGGTCTTAAATATAGGAAATTCATCCATGCTGACTTATAGTCATACCAGTTGTAGGTTTGTGGCCTATGCATCATTGATAATGCGATAGGAGTATGTAAATGGTCTGCAGCCCATTCAAATGGATCCCAAATTTTTTTGATAGTAAATCTTAAATATTTGATATAGGCAGGGTTGTTCTCATCCCTGGAATGTTCAATATCTATTAAATCGGTATCAATAAGAATAGACTCATAGAACCTTCTGGTTTTTAATGGATTATCAGTATCCACATAATTTGAATCTGTGTAGCAAGGTCTGATCAAATCATTTGTATCAACATTATTGTATCCTTTATTTAATGCTATTATTGGCAGTACCTACGAGACAATAAAATCAAAAGATTCTTCTTTTGGGAGGGAATGGTTCTAGTTAACTCAGGGTTAACAGCTTGGGCGAAAGACTCAGGTGGTTTCATGGTATAATTTTCTTTGGCCTGAATGGAGCTAGAAGATTCTCCTTGATCAATGGGTTTTATAGGCCTAAGATTGATTGTCTTAGGTTGAGGTGGACAAAGCAACTTTGGTGGTTGCGAAGGGCAAGGTAGCCGTGGATAATCGGCTAAGGCTGTGAACTTATTTTGGAAGGTTAGTTCAGGCCTTTGTTGAGCTTCAGTTTTTGCTGGAGTTAAAGGGGTCGGTATAAATGGTCTAGCCATTTTAGCTTTGGGAAGATTGTCTCCTTTGGAAGGAGCAATGGGTTTAAATGGCCTCATGCTTTCCCTGCAAGAATTCAGGAGTTAGGAAATCTAGTAGAGAATTATCTTCTCCTTTAATAAAATTAATTTTAAAATCAAAGATAGATAGTAGGGCTTGCCATCTAGAAAATATTTATTTTGAAACCAAATTTTTAACATCTTTTTGCAAGATTTCTTTAGCAGATTTACGGTCTACACTTAAAAAAAATTGTTTATAAGGTCATCTTGAAATTTAGTGATACATAACACTATAGACAAAACTTCCTTTTTAACTGTTGAATAACCTTTTTGAGTAGAATTCCAGATTCCAGATGTAAAATGAACTAATTGCTCTGTAGATTCAGGATCTACTTTTTGTTTAAGAATTCCTCCATATCCTGCATGAGATGCATCAGTCTCAACAATCATAAATGCATTAGGGTTAGGGATTCCTAGACAAGAAATAGCTTGGACTAAAGCTTTGACACGAATGACAGCTTGGGTTTGTTCAGTACTCTAAGGGACTGGGTTTTTTCTAAGCCTTTTATAAAGGGGTTCACAAACATGTCTAACTTTTGGAATGAAATCAGCAACATAATTTAAACTTCCTAGGAACCTCTGAAGTTGGATTTTGTCAGGAATTTCATTGGGAAATTTGGAGGAGAACTTAATGGCCCTGCAAATAGGTTTGTAGGATCCTTGATAAAGATCATGTCCTAAAAACCTGATAGTGGTTTGAAAGAGTACCATTTTCTTAGCACTAACAACCAAACCATTATTCTTCACAATTTTGAGGAATGTGTTAAGGTGTTTGAAATGATAATCAATATTCTCTGAAAAGATCAGCACATCATCAATGTAGACAATTGACATATAAGAATAATCATTGAATATGAAATTCATGATATTTTGAAATTCAGAAGGGGCATTCTTAAGCCCAAAAGGCATTACATTCCATTCATATTGTTCAAATGGGACATTGAAAGCAGTTTTATATATATCTTTTTCAGAAATCTGAATTTGCCAAAACCCTGATTTCATATCAAACTTGCTATAAATATTAGCTTTAAAAGTTCTTTTTAAAATATTTCGTTTGTTAGGTATGGGGTACCTGATCCATTTTAAAATGGATTTTAAAGGTTTATAATTAATTACCAGTCTCGGTGCTCTCTTTCTTTCTCTGCGTTTTTATTAACGTAGAAAGCAGAACAACTCCAAGGTGATTTGAAAATCCTGATAATCTTGTTTTTTAAAAGTGTGTTAATCTCTTTCTTACAAAATTCCATTATCTCGTGATTCATTTGAATGGGCCTTGCCTTAGTAGTGATGGCTTGTTCATTGAATCCTTTAATATATGGTAAGTCAACAATATGTCTTTTTCGTTCCCAAAACATATTTGGAAAATCGGAACATATTTCTCCTTCAAAAGTCTTTTGAAGGTTGGCTATCTTACTAACCATCTCCGGGGTTTTTAAAATCTGTTCGATTTTCTTAACACGAATTTCATCCTTTAGAAAGGTGATATGTTGTGAAAGGTTATTAATTCGGAAAATTGTATTTTCTCTTATGAAATTACTTTCATCTTGTGAAAGGGGTTTAACAAAAGGAAAATGTAAATCTTTTCCGAATATAGTAGTATTAATACCATTTAAGTCTGTAAAATAAGGTTTTATCTGAGTGATAAAAGGTATTCCAAGAATAATATCTTCATTGATATCTTCTGTTATTACAAAGTCATTTGTTAAACAAATGCCATTTTTGCAAATATGAGCTTTAGAAAGCTTATAATTAATTTTCAAAAGTTCTCCTGTAGAGGAGTATAATTTTGAAGTACTTTTTTTCAAATACTTTGTAGGAACTATACCCTTTACTATGCAATTCAGATCTGCACCACTGTCAAGCAAAGCAACTTTGTTAATAACAAAATGTTTGTTAACAACAATTCTAATAGGAATATGACAACTCTGAGGCCTTATTGACGAGATTACCATTACTCCTGAAGCTGCAGAGGTAGAAGGATTGTTACCGGTATTGTCGGCAAATGGTTCAACCAAATGGTCATTGTTGATTGAGTCAACCTCATTGTCTTGGTCTAAATCTGGTTCTTGTAGAGTGACCTTTTTAAGGACCTGATCTATAAGAACATCTATTTCGACTTTTCCTAGTCGAGATTTGATATACCTAATTTCTTCTTTAAGACTAGATACTTCGTGACCAAGATCAGAGATAGAGGGTTCAGAATTATTATTTGAACGATTCATGATTTGTTTCATGCTGGATGGTTCAACAACCGGAAGGGATTTTGGTTTGTCCGTGTCGATAATAATGGCTTTGAGTTCCAGGAGAAAATGATTCCTAGTCTCCTCATCAGTAATGTGCTGAATAACGTCAAAAAGAGCTTCTTTTGAATGATCCAAAAGTACTCGAATGGATTGGGGTGTATTGTCACAAGTACAAAAAGCTTCGGTACAAGTGCAATCTTTTCTCGATTGACTGTCGTCTGATTCATAATCAAGGTTAATATCTTCATCATCACTGTATTCATCAGACGTATCTGAAGATTCAGAAAAAGGTTCATCAAGTATAGCAAGGAGTTTTCCTTTGGTATCTTCATTGATATTAAGAAGGTTGATCTTTTTCTTCTTGGTTTTGGATCGACATTCATTAGCTTTATGACCTGTTTTGCCACATGTCCAACATACATCTATTTTTGCATACCTAGGCCTTTTGGACCTGGATTACTTTTTCCTAGGTCTGGTAGAATCATCCCTTCTTCGGGATTTCTTCCTGTGAGATTTTTTCTCACTTTTATCCTTCTTCATTTTATCTAGGGGAGTGATAAACCAAAATCTCTACAAAAACTTCCAAGTTCTTTCTTGGAAGATGACTGTTCTTTCTTAAGCTGATGCTTAAGCTTAATGTCTGTGCAGAACTCAAGTCCTAGAACGTTGATGGTGCTTATTAAAACACCATAAGTCAAATTGTCATAAGGAATACGAGCGTCATTGCGATCCTGAATCTTTGTCCTTAATTTATCTGCAAAAAGGGGAGGTTAACTGCTGATGAAGGGTTCCTTCAAGAAATCCAAATTACAATCTGGAAAGATCATAACCTTGCTGAGAAAGTCATGCTTGTAATGAATAAAGTTGTCCAGATTCGGACAACTCAGATTACTCAAGATTTGGAGACTCCTATCTTGAAATAACTTTGGCTCGCCAATGAAATGCTTAGCGATATGATATAAAAGGGTAGCACAGGCATCTTCTCTAGTAACTTGAGAAGTAGTTTGACTGCCACCTTCTAATTTAGCAACTGTCTCCGTTGCAGTTGCATTGATAATGAGATGCTTAGTCTAATCCGTGCAATAGTTGTCCCACCAATGTTTTAGCATTCCGGTGAAACCTGTAGCTACCATGGATGCAACATCTTTATCTGTGGAGCCTCTCATTTTATAGGCTATTATAGCAACTCCCATTGCATGAAGTTTATTGTATATCTGATGCTTAGCTAGGCCATTAATGTTCCATTCAGTGATGCTTCTTCCTTCATGAGAAGAAGTGGATAAGAACGCATTTTTCTCATACTGCAAGTCTGGGAAAGAAGGTTTGTTATGATAGTTTTTTATGTTTGAAAATGACTATTGGAAAGTTTTTAAAGGAGAGTAGATTTCTCTTGGAGGGTTTGAACGGATTTCTCCTGAAGAGTAGAAACCTTTTTTGGGGTTTTATCATCCTTTTTTGAGATGTTGAAATTGTTAAGTTGGGCATTGATTTTTTCAATGATATTTCCAGTTACTTCAAAAGTATCAGATAGTTTAGGGAATTTTTCTTTGGAAAATTATGGGATTCTAAACCCTGGGTAGGTTTCAATTTTATGACTATATAAAGTAGAAGCCGGAGTTGCTCTTCCACTAATGGTTGGTTTGGTATCTTCTATTTGTGTGGAGATGACATGAAGAATTTGGTTTGAGTAGTTATTTTGTTCTACTACTCAGTCAATTTCTGCAACTGTGAGTAAAACGCTAGTCTTATCAATTTTCTCTTTAAAAGGGGAAGCTTTAATTACTGTTCCTGCAATAGGGATGTTAATTCCTTCTAGAGGGGGAGTAATAGATTCAACAACCTTATTGGAAGCAGTATACCATTTATTAATGATAACCTGTAATGACTCAATGCAATTTTCAGTTTTGCCAGTCATTTCAAACCATTTGAAGAATTCAATCTCACAATCGATTCTCCTCATATCATTCATCCATGAATCTCTAAAGGATTCTCTCTGTTTTAAGGGTATAGGTGGTAACATACCATTTTCTCCTTATTTGGTTATCTGGATGGATCCATTGGTCATGTAGAATACTTGGGTTTGGTTCAAAGACCTTTTTTTTCTTAAGCATTCCAAGCCAAGCCGGTTTTTCTTCTGGTGGTTCCATCTCACTTGCAGAGGGACTACCTGTAGATCTTGGTAGAACACCTTGGGGATGTTTCCTGAAAAGTCTACTCCTGTGACTTTACCTTTACTATTGTCATTGGTTATGCTATCATCTTCCTCTGGGGGTTTTGAAGGAGACACCGGTCTGGGAACAAGTCTCAAAGGACATGATGTTTAAGGACGGGAAGAAGACGATCTTCTGTATGGCGAAGATCTCAAATTTTCAAGAAATTTGAGTTAATCGATCCATGAGGGAACTGAATGACTCTTTCAATTTGATGTCTCTTAGAATCAGATGAAGAGGGTAAGGTGATGGCGTCAAAATGCCAATCACTATTTGGAAGAATATCGTCCCATCTTAAAAAATGGGGAACAAAGATAGTACTATGGTCATGGTTGGCTTCCACTAGCATAGTTTCACCTCTAGGGCTCTCAATTAGATCCTTTGGTGCAAGAGTGGTTTTCATAAGCCTATAGTACACTCGGTAGATAATCGCTATCTCTCGAGTATTGGCTTTGCTGTTTAGATTCTTGGTTTTGACATTGAGAGTCAAAGAATCCATGACATTAGGATCATTAATGTCCACTGAAAAGTTAGGATAACAATTAAAGTAAATCGGGCCATTCGCTAGGTTACTCTGGAGGACTCCTAATAGTGAATCATCAAAATTAAGAAATCTGTCGTCTCTAAGGAGGACACAAACGGGAAAATCAAGGCCTTTACGGAAAAGAGGCTTGACAGCCACTTGCACTAAACTAATTTGCAAATAATTAAAATTATTTCTATAATGACTGATATCATTATTTTTAAGTAATTTAATAATTTCTAGAGAATTGCAATAGTAGATTCACAAGTTTTAATATTGTGATAAGTAATATAACTGAAATTACCTAAGTGGTAAATCCTTTTAAAAGGTTCTTCTGGTAAATTCCAATTTTGTAAATCATTATATGATTTAGCAATCTTAGTTGCTTGAGAAGATAAATTAAGAGAATTTAAAATGTGTTGATTATTTTCCATTATGAGAAAATACTGTCCTAAGGGCTTATAGTGCAAAATCTTTTAACAAGTTTTAAAATAAAATACAATAAGCATGCTTGCATATACAGAGTATTTTCAAGTATATCAAAGATTCTAATGATATGTTTCTAAGAGAGGGTCTCTTGGTTACATCTGTCCTTTCCTAGAGTTATCTTGGCTACGGGATCACCATTAACAGGTCTAGACGCCCTCCTGGCTCGACGACCTTCAAATCGGGCTAGCCAACGTATGCACCGGGTATTATTTGGCTACCTCACACACTTAGTAAAGAATGAATACTTCACACCAAGTATAGAAACAGTTCATGGGAACAGGATATATAAAACAATAATCTTATGCAAACAAACATCTTAAAGTAAATTATTAAAATACTTCTTAAAATGATTTTTGCCATGCCTTAGACAGTATATGTACTTAGCCGCTCATGCTAAGTACGTATACTGCCAACATGACTCTGATGACTTCTTCTAGAAAGAAGAGTGATGTCCACCTCTGGACCTGTGATGACCAAAACCAGATCCCTCGAATCTAGTTCTCTTGTTCTCTCTCGCCATCTCCTTTAGCTTGTCACCCTCAATCTGTTGGTCATGAGTCATAAGTCGGGAGATGTTCAATTCACTCAACAACAAGGCAGACCTATACTCTTTCTTCACCATATCAGAAACCCCATATATGAACTTGCTCATTTGATTGTGTGGGTCCACTACCATGGGGAGAGCATATCTAGACAACTGAGTGAACTTCAGACTATACTCTTGAACCGACATCGACCCCTGTCTCAAGTTCATAAATTCCTCCACCTTAACTTGCCTGAACTCTCGGGGAAAGAACCTATCAAGGAAGTCCCTCTCAAAACACTCCCAAGTCATGGGGATTGCATCCCTCACTCTAGTCTCCTTCCATTGTGTGATCAAAATATGAGCTACATCCTTGAGTTGATAGGATGCAAGCTCAACACAATCAACACCAACCACTTGTATAACCTCGAAAATCTTCTTCACTTCATCAATAAAGTTGAGCGGGTCCTCACTCACTTTTGAACCCCAGAATTCAGGCGGGTTCATACGGATAAAATCACAAACTCGGGCCGCTACCTCACCTTGAGGATGAACGGGGGCAGGAGCCTGTTGATTGGCCTAAGTGGCCAAAGTCTGGGCTAGAAAACGGATGGCATTTCTGAACTTCTCATTCGTGACATCGAGGACCGGAACGGGAGGAACAACATTCCGAATGGCTCAGGGAGGCATAGCACATCGAGGAGGCATAATCTGAAATGTACAAGATGAGGATTAGAGGAACATAAGAGTTAAGCTCTATCGCATGATATGATCATGAAAGAAGTGAAGTTTTCTAAGACATCTCATAGCTTCCCCCTCATATGTGTGGCGCGCTTCACACATATGAAAAAGACTCTACTCGATGCGGCTTTTAGACATCCTAAGACTCTTGAACCTGAGGCTCTGATACCAAGTTTGTCATGCCCCGAGGTTACCCCCTAGACGTAACACGAAACTTGGGACCACAAGTGCCCCAAGATAACCCTTGGTCATAGCATTCTCAAGCATAACAAAAGATAAGCAGAAGCATAATAGATAAAGTCAGAATAGCATAAATGGATAGTCAAGCCAAATAGGCATAAAAGATCCAAAAGACTTGAATACTGTCTATGTCTGAAAAACCTCTACTTATGACATAAAGAGTTGCTAGGACAATACCCTAGCTAACTCGAAGTATGGAAATGAAAAGCTAACACAAGCTAATAACATAACTAATCCTCAGCCTAAGAGGACTCACCAACAATTGTCAGATAGAGTGTCCTGGAAGCTCTAGCCACGTACCTGGGAAGGGACTCCTGAATACTATAGGATGTACCGAGTATGCGAGCAATGCATGAATCATGATAAAATCAGTTTAAAACATATTTAAGAATGAACTTGTTACGTAAAGAAAGAACATGAGTAAATATCAAGGTATAAAACATGAAACATGAATAAAGCTTAAGTTTCATAGTATAGAATCATAGAACTTCATAACTTGAAAATAAACATGTGAGAGTTTCTCTTAATCGACATAAAACCATGCTGAGCTACATGGAGTCTAGTGTCATGTACCCCCACTGAAAAGAGTTGTCCTAACCGGCCAAAGTTAGAACCATGTCATACCAGGATCCTGTCATGTTAAGCCATAGAGAACAATCTACGGTGGCAACGTAGTTTTGGACTTGGGTTATCGGAACCCTCATCTCTCAGTTCTAAATACTACTCCCAAAACATATAACATGAGCTCATATACATGTGATGTATCTAATGCCAAACTTTTTCATAACGTGTTCATACCCCAGATTGTCATACTTTTCATGAATTAGGGTTTAGAAATTGATTCATGAGCATTGATGGAACATCAGGTGTCTTGTCTTGCATAATATTTCATAACTTGTGAAATTTGCATACTTCATGACTTGTAAAACTTTGCATGACTCTAGTTCAATTTCATAATACATATATTTTCATAGAACATTGGAACTAGGCATGCACATGCTTGAAAACCCATAGGGAACATGCTATCAAAATCCAATTTTCTTAAATCAACTTTATGCATGTAGGAATTTTCATGGTTAAACTTCAATTCATGAAATAAGAGTTAACATGTAAAAACCCATGTGAAATCATGCAATTTTAATAGTAATTTCATAATCAAATCATGAGAAGACCATATTTAGCAAAACCCATGAGAATTGGAAAGAACCCTAATTTGAAGACCATGAAATCAAAATTTGAATTAGGGGTTTTGGGCACAAGGGTGAAAGGAACCCTTTGTTGATTACCCACATACCTTTATTGAAGATTACCCACTTGAATTGGAAAGACCTAGGCCGCTTGAGACTTGAAGCTTGGAGAAGAATTTTCCCCTTTTTGGGAGAAGAGTGAAGTAATGAGAAGAAACTTAGGCTAATGAGCGTGAAAACCCTTCTTGAAATAGTCAAAATGACATCATTTAGGAATTTAAAGAGTGGGTAATGACTAAAATACCCCTGAGACTTAATTAAGAAAAAGCTGGAAAAATTGTCGGTGTCACGGACCACGGGTCGGTTCTATGGGTCGTCATTTGAATCACAACCCGTGGTTCCACTCGTGGTTCCTGATAGGAACTTTTAGGCTGCAGAAGCACTTCTACGGGTCAACAAGATGTACTCGTAGAATGAATGACAGGTTGTCGTTGGAGTCGTGGTTCCTAGGGACCTAGCTGGTCCTTGGTAAAACTACGAGTCAGGACTATGGCTCGTCGTTTGGATGACGAGTCATAGAATGGAGTCATCATTTCAGAGGGACTTGGCAACCTCTGATCTGAGTTCCACGAGTGGACAGGACGGACCCGTGGTTTGAACCATGGTCCGTAGAATCAACTCATGGTTCAAAACCAGAGGCAGAATCTATCAAAGGGAATCATGGTTCCATTCCATGACCCGTGGTTCAAACCATGGTCCGTGGTTCAAACCATGGTCCGTGGTTTGGACCCATCATTTCTAAAACATAATTTTTTTCTGAGATTTTAATTTAGATAGCTGGTTTGAATTTTGGGGTGTTACATACCTCTACTTCACCATATACCCCTCCTCTTACACACGTAGCCCAAGGCCCCTGATCTAGATCGGCATGGTCCATTGAGGTCCTAGACCCTATACTAGAACTCAATCTCGAAAACATTGTTCGGAGTAGGTCTGGATCCAAGCTGGAGACTCAAATCTAAAATATGCATTCCCAAACTTTGTCCATGTCTAAAACAGTGGAAAACGTCTCAAAAACCCCACCAAGGGTGCCCGGGCATAAGCAGGTCTAAAACAGTAGCAAAACATCTCTGATGCTCGGTCTGACCGAGTCTAATACCATCTCAAATTAGTAAGAAAAACCATCTAGCACTACAGCCCGACCAAGTCTAGCAATAGTAGTGAAAACTATGTTAGAAACCATACTTTAAATCTTTTACCCCAATAAGATCCACAAATCAAGACCAAAATCATTTCCAATTCATTTCTATCAAAAACGGTCCCCTAGGGCAATGCAAAGTTTAGAAAATCCATACAAGTAGGCCCAAAGCCAAAACCATAGTAAATATTGTAGAAACCCTCTTTATATGCATGGAAATGGCATGATCAATCACAGATAACAGCCCAACGGCTCACAACCAACCTATCGGCCCTACACAGACTCCAATTGCTCTACAACACAGATAACAAGCCTAAAATCATGATAACAATGTCTGGGACTCGTGAACACCCTCGAATATGCCACCATCTATGGTCCAGAGTCCAAACAAGGCCACACAGGACCACAAGGGTAATAATATCAAACTACAAGGAGTACTATACACAACAGAGGAAGGAAACGGGATGGACGGGGAAAAACGGTCAAAGTCTTTGGTTCCAAGCTAATAACGCAACCTAAGGATGACAATTAGTGCAATTTTATCCAATATATGTGAAGTCTTATGGTGTTTAGACCGTAATCTACCTGTCATCCGATGATAAGCTACAAGAATGATGATATCCGAGGCCGTACTTCTCTGGGAAGCTCCGAACGATAATCACACTATCAGCAAGATAAATAATACATCAGAACAATTCTAATAGTATCCATAATGCTACTATTGTAGCCGGGTCAGCATCTGGGTCAAAAGCAGTCTGGCGGGGCCTACAACTCGAAAATAAAATGGAAAGAAGGACGATGACCACCATAATATCAAGAATACATGCTCAAAAATTAGAGCAAAATTGGCCAAGAGGAGGGTGCAAAATAGCCCGCTCAAGAGAGGGTTTAAGGATGGAAATTTAAGAACAAAAATTGGAAATTTAGCAAGGAAATCTTACCACAACGAGAGCACCACGCCAAGGAATGAAATCGAGGAAGTCACGCAACATGCAACTCTAAGGGAACAGATTCTTCAAGAAAACCAAGCTTTTAGAATTATAGCCAGAGAGGTTCAACAATGGAGGACAGGAGAATTTTTGGGGAAGGAATTACCAAATTAGCAAGGAAGCAAGATTTCTCCTCAATACAATGGATTACCAAGGCTAGGAATTGTTTTGAACGCTTTGGTGGAGAGATAGTTTAGTTTTAGACTTTGAAAAATAAAGGAACAAGGCTGGAAAATCAAAATATCAAGAAATATATAACTGATGGTCGCTGGTCAGCACTATCGCGCTAAACCAGCGCCATCGCACTAAAGTGAGCCTGGCACCAAGGTGCCATCGCGCTACAATAACACAATTGCACTGGCTGGCAAAACACGCACGAGCGTGATTATGCTAGGCTAGCGCCGTTGGTGATGAAGAGCTGCCGTGCAATTTTCAAAAACTCAATGAGGCATTCCAGACATGATTAGAAACCGATACTCAAAAACCAATAATGCTAATAGAGTGGAAACGATGTCCCATGATCAACAAAATCGACAAAACTTCCATACAAGGTCATTTCGGAGGACTGTTACCCCAAGTCAACACTAACTGAATCCAACCAACTAGCCGAATGAGACCAGCTCACCCAAGACCTGAACCAACTGCCAACCTAACCCAAACTCATCATTTTAGAGTTGATGGAATCGTCGAATTCCGAGTATGTTAGCTAAGGATGTTGACTAAAGTTAATGAATTCCTAAGTTAAGGCTCTAAACTGGGCAAACGGCCATAACGACCAAATGAATGGCTAGGGCACCGAACCACCGGTCCTAGCAAGCCATAAATGACTTAAGGCCACTACAGTAAGGCTCTAAAAGTACAATGAAAATATAAATGCGAAAATGACCGAAAGGGTCATTACAACTGGTCTCAGACTAGAAAGTTTTATCCTAGGAGAAAATGAAAAAATAGCTTTCTCAAACTAGGAAATGTTTATCCTAGGAGAAAATAAAAAATAACTAGTCTCAGACTAGAAAATATTTATCCTAGGAGAAAATGAAAAAATAACGATCTCAGACTAGAAAGTGTTTATCTTAGGAGAAAATGAAAAATAATTATACATGTATGAAAAAGATTAAAAGTGAAAGGTTATACTGTAACCATTTTTGCAAACTTGAATCTCAGAAATGTCTTTTGCCAGCAAGATTGTCGCCTATTTCAAAAGAGAAAAATTGTGAGTTTCTAAGGTGGTGGTCAGTTTGTGGCCTTGTCTTTGAGGACGACTGCTTCTTTAGTTGCCATGTTCGACCTTGATTTTAACTTGGGTAGACTTTGCTTATTTCTTAACTAGCCTATTTTGGTAGCCTTTACCATTGAAGACAAGTCTAATTGATTTCAGAACTTTAAACCTCATATCTGTTGTAATAAATTATTATGTATATTTCTCCTTGAATTGTGTCACCTTTGACGTGATGTCCAGTGGCAAGACTTTTCTTTGTGCAATTGAAAAGCTGGTGGAAAATTTTAAAGTCATTTCTTGCTTGTTCTAACAAAGATTGACTCAAAATAGCAAAAGGAACCAAGAGAATGCAAAAATGAGAAGAATTAGTATTTGATAAGAGATGTCATTTTTGAAAAAGGAATGAAAGAAAAGACCCTTTCGAATGTGATAGTCGGCTCTAATGATCATGACATGCATTTCGAATTAAATAACTTGATCTGTCCAACAAATCTAAGTTTCACTCTTGTCAAACTTTCAAACTTCGAAGTCAGGCTTCAATGTTCCAGCTTATGCATTAGATTCAAGTCTCGCATTCGGTTTGTAGTGCCCCAAAGGAATTTTACCAACAAACCCCTCTTATTTGTCATTTTTCTCTCGACTCTCCATCACCTTATAGTGCCCATGAGGGTTTTCACCAATAAGACTCTCTCATTTCATTTTCCTCGAGTGACATGACATTGTTCCTTGTATGATAATGAATACTGAAAGCATGCTTGACTTGTCATTTACAAAGATCAATATGAAGGTCTTTCTTTTGGTTGTAACATGGCTTTTGGACAGGATTAGAAAGAAAGGATTGCATGAAGGCTCCAAGATAACACTCAAATGATTGGGTTGAGACTTACAACTTTTGGAATTGACTCTTTTTGCAAAAAAAAATAAAAAAAAAAAGTTTGCCACTATTTTTGTGACGGGGAATTTTTCAGATTTTTCTTGGATGGACCGAATCCCAAAGTAGGACTGCCTACGTAACTTATCTAAGAAAGAATCAGGTCAAACATAGTTCATGAAGCTTGTTCTGTTGTTGATGTTTTTTTTAATATATTTTTTTAAATTTTGACTTTTTTTTTCTTGACTCTTTTCTCTTTCAATTTTTGTTTGACTTTTTTTTTGACACACTTCTCTTCTCTCTTTTTTTTGTCGACTCTATTTTGATTCCAAAAGAGGTGTATAAAAGAAAATAAGACTAAAGATCAAAAGGGATAATAAAGGATGACATAATATTCGGATAGCTGAATGAAATGTCTTCATCATATCAATCCTTAAAAATGTCATATGCAAGCATGCACTTTAACAATGAGAAGTGAAAATCATAAAATAACTCTTAATAATATCTGTATTGGTGGCCAATTCTGACACTTTCTTATTTGTCTTTTGGCCTCTCTTAAAAAGATGTGATGATTGATTAATCCACCTCCAATTATTTGGGATACATCTTGTTGTATGTTCGTGAAACTCTTAGGATTTTCAATGTGATCGCTTCAGTTTCATTCAAGTCAGAAAACACTTCAGTCCACTATCTATTTTCTCAAATGTCTTTCCTTCATTTTAAACCTCTTTAACATATTTTTTTCATGATCAAATAGAATTTTAAGATCAAGTCAAAAAAATTGTATGCATGGCATGTCATCAAAACTAATATGAAAAGCAATATATACAAAAGGAATTAAGTAAAATGGATCAAAGAGACAAAGAATAGAGAATTGTATTTCATTAAGTAAAAAGATAAAAGGGTTTGACAACAAACTAACTAACTAAATTCTAGGTTACAACCCCTAAATAACCCAAACAATAAAAACTACGACAAGACTCATTAAACAAACAGAATAAAAAAGGATAGAAGGGTCTGACTCATTAAAATAAACTAAATGTGGATACAACCCTGAAATAACCAGATAACATAAATAACGACAAAATAAACTATCAATACTCATTTCTAGCAAAGAAAGTAGTGTCTTTCTAATCACCAAGGTTGACATCTTAGCCACTAGTTTGCATATCAGCCTTAACAGAACCTCCATCAATTTTTGTTTTTTCTGGAATACTGAGAGAATCACTACACTTTTTATCGTTACATATCACTCCATAAAGTGTACATTATGTGCTGGCAGAGGATTTTGAGTAATGTTTGAGGGGTCACTATCTTGTACCATAATTATCTTTGCTTGGATTATCTTTTCCATATTCCTTTTTAAAGTTTGATAATATTCAATACTGTGGGCTGGAGCATCAGAATGATATGCACAATGTGCTGTAGGATTGAAACCTTTTGCACATGGATCTGCATAATTTTGAGGAATAGGCTCTATTATGTCTAAGTGTCTCAATTTTTTGAATAAACTTGTGTAAGACTCTCTAATTGGTGTAAAATTATTTCTAGGCCTCTGTTCTCCTCCAGATTCCTTCCTTGGACAAGGGTTATAAGGTGCTTGAAATTTCAGAGAAAAAGGACGAGGATTTTGATATGTAGGCACTCTCCATTGGAGATAATTTCGTGGCTGGACATATGGTTATGCACTATAGACTGCACATTGAGGTGGGATCACAGAGTATTAAGCACCTTGTATGGGGTAATGATGTTGAGATTGAGATGGTGTATATTGTTGAAGTGGACCCCTTGGACTTCCTTGTGGACCTGATACAACAGTATCCACATCCTCCTCTATTTTCTTTCGTTCAAAATTTCCCGATCTATGTTGAATCATTTGTTTTGTGGCTTTTAAAGCAGCTTGGCTTATGATCCTTCAAGAATTAATATCATTTTCCACCATTTTGCCAACCTTGATGGCCTCAACAAATGTCATTCTAATAGATGAGAGAAAATGATGGAAGTAGTCGGGTTCTTTTGTGCCTGGAGAAAAACATCAATCATCTCTAACTCTCTCATAGGTGGCGTAACCCTAATAGCTTGCTCCCTTCACCTGATAGCATATTCACGAAAACTTTTGATGGTCAATTTTCTCATGTTAGCGAGAGAAGCGTGATCGAGCACAATATCAATATTAAACTAAAACTATTTAACAAAGTCTCGGGAACTGTTATCCTAAGTATGCCAATTAGAAATGTCTTGATCAATGAACTATTCTGAGGCTATTCCAATTGGGCTTTCACCAAAGTAGGCCATGAGTAATTCTTCTTTACCCCTTGCTCCCCTTAGTTGATTACAATACTTCTTCAAATAGACTACGGGGTCACCATGAGCATCGTAATTCTCAAATTTTAGAGTCTTAAACCCATGAGGTAGCTGAACATGCAGAAACATGCACAAGTCTCTAAATGAGATTCTTTTGTGGGCTCCTAATCTCTGTATATCTCTTACGCTTTGCTCCAAACTTTTCATTTTTCTAGCCATTTCTTCATGTTCCTCTTCCATAGTGGTTTTCTTAATCTCAACAGGGGGAGTATAATGATGTGGGTAGTGGTAAGAGCCTGGGACTTTAAACATCAATTCAAGAGAATAAAATTGCTCATGCTGAGCTTTAGGTGGAGGCTTATTGTTGGGTTTTTGCACCAATTTTAGTTGAGGGACTGTATTAATCTGCGTAGTAGGTACAAAAAGGGGGTTACTTATCATAGGTGCATTTGGAGGGTGCACTGTAGAAGTTCCAGCGGCGTTGGATATTAATAAATGGGCCAAAACTAGGTGGATAAAATGAGTCACTTGTTGCGGCTGGAGTGGAAGTTGACACAGTTACATTCGGCAATTTCGAGATTGCAGATGGCGGGGCTTGTTCATTTATCCAAGCATGGTACACTTCAGTCATTTGTTGTCTCACCATCCTTAATTCCTCTTTTGATGATGATTCTTGTAGAATCAATAGACTTTGGCTTTCTTCATTGTTTGACTTTGTTCCTTCTTTGCGAGTCATTGTCTTTTTTCCTTTTGATCTAGTATTGTACGGAACCAACCAACCACCTTAAGCTAATTGTGTGCATAAACAATACAACTTGTTAGGATTAGACATTCTCAAACCATAACCGCAAGTTACACGCCATGTATATAAATGTCTTTTATTTTTAGAATAAGCTTAGAAAACCTAATGTTTAATCGTGGCTTGCTCTAGTGTGGTCATTTCTATCTTTCTTTTTTCTTTTCTCTCTCTCTTTTTTATTTAAAAGTGCATCGATCGAAGCAATTTTGGGTTGCCATATCATGCTTAAGAACATGAATCAAAAAAAAGTTTTGACAGAAATAACTAATAAAATTCTTTTTATGAATATTCTCTTGGTGAAAACAAAATTATAAATTACTCAATTTTTTTGAATCTGAATTTTCTAAAGGATAAGTGAAGGGAAAAAATATTTTTGGGATTTTTTTGAGTTTGAAATTCCTACAGATAGCTATTCAAGGACCTTTTCTTTAAAAAAAATATCTAACAAGGATCAATTTATTTTTGAATTTTTTTATGAGTATTGAAAACTTTCTTTTTGGAAACTATTTAATAAGAATTATTTTTTAAAAAATTTTTGAATAAAGATAAAAACTTTATTTTTTGAACAAAAATTGAAGCTTTTTTTTCAAATTTTTATAAATATCACTGAACCCGAGGAGGGTTGCCTACGTATCTCACCGGAATGAGAATCAGGTGTGCGTAGTTCGTCCAGATTGGACGGTTAAGAAACTTTTGAAAGATGGGAATCTTATTGAAAAATGTAACATTTTTTTTGGTTTGTAAAAAAGATATGAAACAAAAATATTTTTGATTTTCTTTATATGAACTATACAAGAGTTTCACGACCCGATTTCTCAGGTCATGATGGCACCTACAACTCTCCAGTAGGCGAACCAATTCCCATTGCCCGGAACGGTTAATAATGGGCTACTACCTATACAACATGCACAATAAGTAGAAATAAACGGAAGTAGAATATAAAGATAGACAAAGCGGAAGAAATAACCTGAATATATATCTAAACAAGGACACTAAACCAACACCAAGACATGGTATCGATAGTACATAAGCTTCTAATAGGATACAAGTGCTAGAAGTAAAAAAATGATAAGTACAACTATCTTTGAATATTCAAAGAGTAACAACACAAGAGATGAGATGCGGTCAAGCCCCGATCATCATGCACTCACCCTAGTCTCGAATATCAAAAAGCTACACGAGTCCCCACGTGATCAACGGTAAAAGCTCACACTAATATTTGCACCCAAAAAGTACAGAAGTGTAGTATGAGCACCAATTGCTAAGCAACGGGTATCCAGTAGGCATCATCGGCCGACTGAGCGCATATAAAATATAAAAGCAATAATAAGAAGAATACAAGAAAATAGTCAACGAAACAAAGAGGAAGCACAAGGATACTAGCATGCAGAAATCGACAAGAATACAAGCAAACTATGCTAGCCACAGAGGATATAGATACACAGAAATACAGGGGAAAGAAAGGAAGATGCACCTGGTATCCTTGCAATAATAGTATATATATATATAAAGGAAGTTTTAAGAAAAAGGGCGGTGTACCGCTAATATCAAAATAAAGGAAAGGATGGGAAGCAAGCCTATATATAATCAAATAGGAAGCAATATGAACAAGTCATGCTAAAAGCCCAACTACCAATAAGCATAGACAGAAACAACTCACAAGTGCAGCCCTAGGATGGAATAATTAACCCACAAAGAACAGAGACCCGCTAATCAAAACCAGGACAAGAATAGAATTGATACCCACAACAGCTCAAGAGAACACACATTAGAACCCCAATAATACAGGACTGACTAGCCCTCTCAATAATCAAAATCCAATAATTGATGCCTCAACAGGCTAACAACAGCTAACCCACCAAGAACCAAAGGCCATAACCATCTCTACAAAGAGACAGGATTAATATAAGCTACCTACAGTCCCAGCGGCTGCCCATAAAATCGATGAACACAATCAAGTGAAAACAAACCCTCTGGCCACCTATACAACCAAAGTGTACACTGAACATGCAACAAACAAGGGTGGAATCGAAGTACCAAATGCATGATAATGATATGATGTAAAAGTAATCGTATTATTCCCCTCCGATACCCCAATTGACCATTAGAGGTAGGACCCATAGAAGGACACTGCCCGTGTACCTCTACTACACCGTACACCCCTCATCCGGCACATGCAGCCCACGGCCCCAGGTCTAGGATCGATAGAGTATATGGAGGTTTACTCATAGAATATATACAATTGTGCAATCTCATATAGTAGCTCAATACTTAGAACTTCGTAGTATATGCTCGGAATCGGACCGGGTAAAAAATAGTAGTAGTAATCTGTAAGACCCTCTCAAAGGGTGCCCAAAGTATATCTGGGTCTAAGATCAGTAATAAAGTCTAATAACCCTCCAGGAGGGTGCCTAGAGCGTATCTGGGTCTAAATCAAGAATGAAGTCTCAAATCCCTAAACAGGGTGCCCGGCATATGTCTAGGTCTAAATCTGTAGAAAATCATGTCTAGGGCTACGGCCTTGCTGAGCCTAGTGTCAGTAGGAAACCTAGTATGGAAGCATCCAAATCTCGTTTTATCCTTATTTACATAAAACATAGGCCTCCGGGGCGATGCAAGGTTTAGAAAACTAGTGATAGTCGGCCCGAAGCCAAAACAGTAGTAAAACATATAGAAAAATCCTTTTTCATGAATGGATATGCTCGTAGACAATAAGTTTAGCACAAAGTGTCTCACAAACATTCCTATCAGCCCTGCACATGCATAAGCGGTTCTATAACACAAATAACCAGCCTAGAAGGTCACAATTTCCAAGACTCATGAACATTCCCAATTATCCCACCGTCTATGGTCTAGAGTCAATACAAGGCCGCATAGGACCACGAGGGTAATATACGATGCTACATGAACTACAAACAATGGATGAAATAAACAGACAGAAAAGGCAGACAAGGTCTGAGGTACAAACCTATAACAACCCACCCAAGGATACTAATTAGTGGAATTATAGTCTATATACACAGATTCTAGATAGGGGAAACCATAACATACCTGTCGTCTAACGACTAGCTGTGGGAACGGCTTCATCCAAGCTCGAACTGCTCTGGGAAGCTTTAATTTGTGAAAATTCTATCAACATAAAATCTACACGTCAAAATGAAACCAATGATGCCCACAATGACATAAATATAACTGGGTCAAAATCTAAGTCACAAGCAGGCATGTGGGCCCTGCAACCCAAAATCAAAAACAAAAATACCCATGTGTTCTTTGCAATCCCGGGAGCACATGCTCAAAAGAATTGAGCAAAAATGGACCAAGGAAAGGGGAGTCAAAATAGACCCAAAAATCAAGAATTAAAGACGAGAAAACTAAGGAGAAACCCCAGAAATTAAATAGGAACTTTACCGGGTTAGAGGCCAAAAAATGATCACAGACCAGCATGAAACTACTTCCAAGATGTTGGAATGAATAAGATCAAAATATAGAGGTTTTGGGTGTAAGATTTCATGGAGGATTATTTAAGGAAAGAAGGAGAAATTTACAAAGAAAACTTACCAAACGAGACCAAGGAATTGATCACGAACCAAGAATTTTCCCTCCCCAACTAAGTGGAATCAACTCTCAAGAAATGGAGCTTAAAAGCTCAAGGGAATGGCTGAGTTCGTTTTTGGAGAAATTAGAAAATGAAGTTGGGAAGAAGGGGATTTAAGCTGCCAACCGATGCCTGTGTGTACATGGAAATGTTGCTGCCTACGCAGGCAGCCCATGCATACGCATAGGTCAGGCTTTGGCCAAACACACACGTGGCCAGGCTACCGTGAACGCCGAAGAGCACACGCGAGCGGGCGTCGCCTAGGCGAAGGCAAGGAAAAGGGGCGGCTGGCAGGCTTTTTCACCTATGCAGCCAAGCCATGCATAGGCGAAGGCCATGCTAGTGCTGCAACAGCCACCAACAACTAGCACTTAGGCAAGGCTAGAATTTACTCCAACGGACCCTTGGGAACACATTCGGGGTCCCGCAAACACAAAAGACCTAAGTTATTCAACTAGAAATGGCATTCCGGATCCAATAGAATTGATGAAAATCCTGTCAGAGGTAAATTTAACAAAAAGTGGGCCCCACACTCAAAATCAACCTTAGGCCAACTATTTCCAAAACGGAACCCAATAGCCAAAATCAAGTCCAAAAGCCTCGAGACCAAAACCAATGGTACCTCTAGCCTAAACTCGACATTCCAGAGCTAACAACGCTGACGGAATTCCCATCCAAGGCCATCTTCTTCAAATGTTGACAAAAGTCAACTATACAAGCCCAACTGGCCTAAAAACACAGAACAAGAGATATTTCCAAGCTGAATAGCTCCCAAATCCTGACCAAAGATACTCTTAGACCAAAGTCCACGCTCTGAAGCTAACAGAACTGTCAGAATTGGATTCCGAGCACGATAGCTAAGAATGTTGACCAAAGTCAACTATTTCGAAAGTTGATGTTCTAAAACAAGGAAACGACCATAAACAACAGATTGACCGGGCACCAAACTACCGGTCCTAGCAAGTCATAAATGACTTGGGGCTGCTACAGGCAAGCTCTAACAGTACAAGAAAAGAAAAAATATGAGAATGACCGAAAGGGTCATTACATCATCCACTACAAGAAAGGACTTTTGTCCCCAAAAGATAAGAAAGAATGGAAAAGCAGAAGCTTAACAAATGCGGATACAAAGCCCGCACTACTCTCTCGGACAACCTGGGTAGCCTCCTCGACTGCATGGCACCCAACAAAATGAAACCACGAAAAACTATCAAGTCCAACTCCTTACTAGCCAAGCTAGATTTCAAACTTAAACTTCGAAACTTCAAGGGGCTGCCAACCCAAATTGAACCTTAAGAATCTCAACCAGAAAGCATCGACACAACACCAAAACTAGAGGACCAGGCGATCAACACACAGAACTCGAATCTCAAAACTACAACTAATTTTATCAAGAATCCATCAACCCAAAACTCTAATTCATGAACTCGCTGATCCGCAAAAATCCTTTATTCTGAACTGAATCATTTTGCATAACCAACATAAAGTTTCATATAAGTTGAACACTGAAACCACCCTCAAAATATCAGCTGAAACAACGGAGATCCATGGTTCCTGCTTATCCTTCACCACGAACGAAGTCACCCTCTATACTCAATTTCAACCTATGATAAGCTATAACTTACTAGCCTTGCAATCCAAGATGACAACCCAAAGCGTATCCTCAAAAACTGGAGTTACCTATCCCGACTAACAATCAACCAACGAACGAACACTTTTGCTAACATCAAACTCTCTAATTCGACCCAACTGAACAACCCATCTAAACTCGACTGAAGTTTGCACACTAGCATTAGAAATGGCATGACTGAACATCCTGTGTCAATGAAGAAATTTCCAAACTATCAAACAAAACTGACCTCGCTGAATTGTGCCAAGTCTGAATCAACTGGAAGAAAATAAACTAGGGCAAGCTGCCCAAATAGCCCAAACCAAAACCAAGACCCCTCGAGGAGTGTGGTATGCCTACCACGAAGCCTATAGTCAGGAATTAAGCTCTAAACTCTAGGAAATACCACTGCTTCTCCACACACTCAAATGCTATCCAAATTTTAGATCACCTTGCTAGTCTCACCTCAGAAGAAGTCCACCATGCCATGAGGGTTAAATCCAAACATCCGGTAGGCAAGAGAAAAGGTGCCTGAAGTCCACAGGCACAACTTAGCTTTTAACAATGTCTTAATCTTCTAACTCACCCTCTGGCGCAAGCATCTGATCTGTTGGACCGATTTACGACCAACAACCCTGAAAGCATTTAACATACCAAACATTTGACCCACACTGGCAGAGACTAAATAACACTAGAATCACTATACAACAGAACCTAAGGTAGCCCTGCTGACTTCAACACGCCCAACCTGATCACATATAGCCTATACCACTGTTGATCCTCGAACCCACACAGCTGAGTCTGTCCAACCAAGGTAGAAGGTACCTCATACTATCAAGAATACTACTGAAATCTAGAATGTCTAGCGTAAACTAAGGGTTAACCAAGGACTGGGCATCCAAGGTCAACAACCACTCCAAAAATGAAGTAAAGAAGCCAAGTTGCCCGCACCCACTGCCTTCAGGAATAATGAGGCTGCAACCATAGATAAACATCCATGAACTACCCAAGAAAGTTTGCTAAACCACGATTCTAAAGCCCAACTCTAGTTGGCAACCAATACCTTTGTCGAACCTCTGCATAGACCTATACACTGCTGATGAACACTTTAGGAACTGGAGTCAGCTAAACTCTGAACATACCATTTGCCCAACCGTAATGCTATAAAGACTTGGATTATTCAACGAACATAACAATGAAATCACAACTGATGCAACGAGTCCCCAAAGGTAGTACTGGAAAAAGCCACTACCTCGATCACTTACTAGAAGGAAATTTGATCTCAAACCAATCAAATGAAAAGCCACTGCAATCTGAACTCGATCGATGCAAGTCACCAAGACACAAGGCAAAGTAACCCTTAGTCATCACCTCGGTCAGCTACTGGAACACCCACATACACACAAGGAGTCATCCCATTCCTAACAAAACCCTTTCCAAGAAAACACCAAACTCAGTTGGCTCTCTCTCAAACACAACCTGGAGCTATTCCCTTGGCTCCCACAACTCTTACTGGCAAAACTTAATACGACTGAACGAGGGTAGGCCGAATGCCTAACTCCACCAACATGCTATGGTCAAAACCCAATCGTAATGCCACAATTCCATAATCAACCCCAACCACAATGCTACAATTAACACTTAGCCAGAACTGCTATAGCCAAACTCTCATTCACGATGACATAATCAAACTTGATTCTATCAACCGGAACTGGGGAGAGAAAGAAAGAAACTCAACCAGACTTAGAACAGGAGGAAAACACGAAAGCAACACATACCTGCTAACTTACCAAACCAAACAACTAAGGAAGGTCGACTCAAATCACTAGAGAAAGGCAAAATTGACCAATGCTCACCAGCATAACCAACACCACTCGACTTAAGACAGTAGCTCAAACTCCGGTAGTACCACCGGCATCCCATTGAACCAATACAAGGACCTCTAGCCACGCTAGATAACGAACTAGGCAATAACCATTTGGGACTTCTAGAAAGGAAGACCCAAAGCAAGCCTAAAACCACAACAAACATGAAGAGAGGTCTACAAAACCTACCCACGAGCTACAACCTCGGGAAAACACATCTCAAGAACAACTCACCCCACTAAAAGATACGATCTATCAAAAAAAACATGAGTAGAACTAAAACTCAAACAGTAAAATAACTAAGTAAGTAAACAAGAAGGAACATAAGCAAATACCCTAAAATGAAGAATCACAACGCAAGCAATGCTATCACCAACCGAAGGTAAACAGAGTCGTACCTGGAGCAACAATATTAGGAACCTTTACCTTTAGCCCATTAAGTGAGGCATCAGACTAACGGTGTCTACTACTGGACTAAGTAGTCGATGTTAAAGGCTCAACCATCTATCGTCGGGGCCAATCTCTAGAATAATGATTGATCACCCTACAATCAAAACAACTACATGACTGGAACGAGCAAGCATGGGGAAATCCATAACACAATGGCCATGCTCACCGCACTAAAAGAAAAACCCAAGGAATAAATTTAGATGGGAAGGTCTCGCTGAACCTGATCGGCCACTATGACCCACATAACCTAAATGCAAACCCCAAAGAATCTGGTATGTACCATGTCCACTAAGCTCATCATTATCTGTACCACCACCCTATGAAACCTATGGAGTAACTAAAACTAGTCGAGTAGATAAGAAGCAATAAAACCTATCCCTGGTAGAGAATCCCCTACCTCAAGCCTGAGAACCTCGGGAACTATCCTAGCAATGACATTTCTTATCACTACCTCTATAAGCCTCATGGCATAAACTCTCAATGTCCCAAGCATGGTCGACCACCTAAAGAAATGTAGTCCTAACTGTAACTAAGTGCTCGGTCACCAAACGGAGCGGTGAAATCAAACCCCTCATAAAACTCTGAACTCTATCAAACTTTAAAGGCACAGTAGAGATCAATTTAATTAAAAGTGGGCTCTACGCCCAAAATAAACCTTAGGCCAACTATTTCCAAAATGGAACCCAATGGCTAAAATCAAGTCCGAAAGCCTCAAGATCCAAACCAATGGTCCCTCTTGCCTAAACACGATATTTCAGAGCTAATAGCGCTGACCAAATTCCCATCTGAGGCCGTATTCTCCAAATGTTGACCAAAGTCAACCATACAAGCCTAACTAGCCTGAAACACAGAATGAGAGAGATTTCTAAGATGAATATCTCCCAGATCCTGAACAAAGGTCCTTCTAGACTAAAGTCCATGCTCTGGAGCTAACAGAATTATCGGTATTTGATTCTGAGCATGATAGCTAAGGATGTTGACCAAAGTCAATGATTTTCAAAGTTTAAGTTCTAAAACAAAGAAACGACTATAAAGACCAAAAAGACTGCCCGAGCACCAAACTATTGGTCCCAAAAAGTCATAAATAATTTGGGGCCGCTACAAGCAAGCTCTAACAGTATACAAAGGGAAAAAATGATGGGTCATTACAAGGAGAAAGAAAAAAAAGAAAAACTCTTTTTCGTGTTTTTGGCTATGAAAGAAAAATATAAAATTTCATTTCTTTTTTTCCTTATATTTTGACTTCCAAACCCTAGACAAATTTACAGTTTAAGAAACACAAGCATAATAATATTAGAGGAAAACATCTCTCTCTTCTGCTTCGCTAATTATGCTAAAGTCAGTCGACAATTGTCAAGCCTTTCATATAATATTATAAATAGCACTTAGTATGCACATATTGGTCTCAAAATAGGTTACATGTCCTAGACAGACCTGGCGCCTGTGCCGAATCCCGCTAAGTCAAATGCACATGATGCAAATAAAGTAGAGCCTACCAGAGAAATCATGTATTTCGATTATATTAAGTTTAAACCTAGTGGTGATAGGTATCTAGACTGGCTGTAAAACGAATAGACAACTCGAGTCAGAGAGTAGCAATTTGCAGGTAGCAGCGCTTTCTGGGCTTCATGCATGGGTGCTCCCAGTCCTAAACATGTGTGACTATAAATCTTTCACCAGGGACCGGGATCCACATGGCTTTATCTTGATAGAATTGGGTGCACAGTTGTAATTCCTGAGATAATATTATTGAAGACTTAGAGGGGCACGCGAGAAAAGATAATTTATAATATAGTTCAATAATATCAAAGCAATAAATGAGCAGGCAAGTAGAACATTAGGCCAACAGAAATATAATATTAAAGAAAATAATAAAAGTCAAGAATAAGTTAATATAATAAAGCTAGAATTCATAAAGTTCCCAAATGGAGTCACCAGAGATGTCACGCCCCTTTTTCGAATGAACGAGGGTTTTTCCAATTTAAGTGACGGTATTGAATAGGGATTATTTTATTTATTTAACAGAGTCGCCACTTGAAATTGAGTTTTAATGATGTTCCAAGTCACTTTTTTGAATCCCTTATCAAAAAAAATGACTCTTATTATTGGTTTTTGAAAATAGAAGACAGGGTAAGGAATTTGGTTGGCCCAGGGGAAGGTATGAGGCACCCCTAAGTCCCGTGGTTCTAGGACAGTCGCTTTTATCATCTTATACTTGACTTAAATTAATCTTGAATATTAATAATTATACCTATGGTATGCTTTGATATTGTTGAACTTTTATTAGTCTTGGCTAAGATGCAAGGTTGTGACCACAACTTTGACATACGCCGGTCAAGACGCGCGAATGTGACCTCCACTTACGTATCGCACTTAATGATTGAGTCTAATAGCTTGGTTGAACCCAAGATTTATTATTTTCAACAGGGTTTGGGTGAAGACGCAAAGTTACAACCTTGCCATTTCTTTTTACGTATCCTTATCCAAGATGCAGAGTTGCGACCTCGGTCAAGATGATATATTATTCGCACTCTCATTAGAGCTTATCGTTTGGAGCATTTATTCTAAAAAATTGGGACAACTATTTTTTCCCCTTTTCACTCTTTTCTTTTATTTATGTGATGGGTCTTGAATAAATTCGTAAGCCCATTTCACTCAAACTCACCCGTTAAAGGATTTAGGCCTATGAATTTTTATTTTTCTTAAAAAAAAAAGGATTAATCCAATAATTATAACGAGGCATCAAAGTAATACACCAATATTTCAAGTAATAAAATCATATGTAAACTATTTGGAAAAAAAACCTACAGAGAAACTAAAGCGTGCACATTATATATAACTAACATGAAAGTAATTAATAAATTAATAAAGATTAACTAACCTTTGTTTAATTCCATGTAAACACCAAAGCAAATAGGGAAAATGTTAGAACCACCCAAAATCATTTATCAGACTAAATTATAGTGATACTTTACTAATCAAAGCTTCACACAAAATCGACATCCAAACGAACCAAACTAGAGAAATGCTACTGGACAGATGCTCCAAATTAGCTTAGCTTTCACAGGTTCATACCAACCAAAATGGTGGCCTTTAGTCTCACATGAAACGACCGGAGAAAGGACCAACTTGGTGCCTAAAATGTTATTTCTCTTTGGACTTTGACATTTTTTGAATCATTTGAAACTACACCACCCGTCCACATGCCAAACCACAGAAAATCAAGAGTCAATACTTTGACACTAGGCTTAGGACCGCTAAGAACCCGATATCATTTTAGGCGAGCTACTGATAATAATGTAATGAACCAAGAGCCAAAACTTCTTTAGCTATCATACACCTTGGTTGCAAAGTCTTGAACACATAAGAGAAAAGAGTAAAAACAAAGGGTAACTTTTATGCATTTGTCCTTTTACTGAGACGCGAGTAATCAAAATAAGATAAACCACAGATAGAACTCAAACATTCAGAATCATAAACACCATGCAGAGAGCAAAAAATAATTAAAAAAAAAGATGAAATCTGTAACTCACATATGGCTCAAAGCCAACGAACAATAGTAAGCATAAAAATCACACTTCCATTCAACATCCTTCTAAAGCTACAAGAAAAGATTTAATGGGGACCTTTTTCACGTCAAAAAGAAAGAAAAGTTAGTAATCTACAGATTTCCAAGAGTTAGCAAATTCTAAACTCTTTTGAGATTTGAATCGAAGCCGACGAACAAGAAACCAAAATCCGGACTCCAACCTACGAACCTTCAGAATGACCTCTTTGTTTTACTGTTTTCTCTCCCTTTTCACTTTTTGTTTTTTCTCGTCTCTTTCTATTTTTTTCTTCGTGCTCTCGTCTTTTTTTTTGCCTCTCTTTTCTGTTGCTTGTGTGTTGATAACGCTCAAACTACACTTCTAATTAAAGAAGCGTAAGCGATCGTTGTCAAGTAAAGAACCCAAACAAAGGTTGGGGTCGAATCCCACAGAGAATACGGTGAAGATTAAGACTTTAGTGAAGTAGATGACTAGTGATCAATTGTTTCCGACAAATAAAAAAGGGGGGGGTTTTTGTGAACAAATCGTGAACAAAAGCAACAATAATGTAAAATAATTAATCAGTAGGAGAGAATGAACTAGGGACGTGTTCACCATGGCGTTGTAACAATGTCGATTCTAGGCTTAACCGGGTTCTTTCTATATGCGTGTCACAATGTGATTGCGTCAATTGTATCGTCTAAACGTCTCTCGACCAAATAAACAAATTTCCTTTTCTATTCTCTCGACCTCGAAAAGATGTGCTTTTTAGCTTTCAATCCTAACATCAAGTAGCTTAATCCAGTTACGGCATTAATCATTAGACGAGAGTTAGTAGTCTCGAATCCTTGTTGTTAATCAAGTTTTCCTGGTTTTAATCTCTTTACTCAAGCAAATTAAACCTAGGCATGTTCTAATATTTGCAACCACTAGAAAATGTTACACAATGTATGATTAACAACGTGACAACATATATATTGAACCCGACGCTACCCGGAATCTATCTTGCTACTTTAGCCATGGCTCCCACAACCCTAGTTGCGGGAGTTTTAGTTACTCATGCTCGAAGAAGAAGAGAAAATAGTTGTATTCATAATAAAGGGAAGAAAAGTCTTACAATATAATGAAACAATCAATCTTCCAATATCCAAGAACAAGAAATACCAAGAACTTCCGAACGAATCCAAAAACACGAGTTCAATACAAATGAACCGTGTTGTTTTCTCTCAAAAATAACTAAAACGTGTTTTAAACTAATGGGTGAATAATAATTAAAATAAACCTATCATAGGGTATTTATAGGAGTAATAGAATCCAAATCCAAAATGGGCTAGGAATCCCCAAAACGCGGGCAGCCGTTTGACGCCACTGCCTTAACGTGACGGCCAGGCTTGACGGACCATCATGGCAGTGACGGACCGTCGCCTGGACCGTCACTGCTAGGCAGTGGTGCCGCCTGAAGGTCTGCCTTGGTGTGACGGTCCCAGTGACGGGCCGTCACTCAGGCCGTCACTCTTAGGCAGAATGTTGTTTTTCGCGTATTTCCTTCCGTTTCCGTGTTTGTTTCCATTTCCTACAAATACAACATAAAAACATCAAAAACAACAACGGTTGCTTGAAAACGTACGATTGTTCTTAGTAAAAAGGAGTCGAAAGTGACGTAAATTGGCGTCACATCAACACCCTCAACTTAAAACGTTCGCTTGTCCTCAAGCAACATAACATAAAACACTAATACGACTCAACTAAGAACACAAACTCGTGTCTATAGCAACTCATGGTCATTCAAAACTTATTCAATTAAATCAAGCTCTCTCGTAGCACACGAATGTATAAAACACTAACTTGCAAGGATCCAAACATGTCATTCCGATATGATAGAACGTTCTACATATACATGCGCAGCTATCCTAACAATCAATCGACAATATAGACATCTTGGTGCCCTCACCACAAAGAAATCCCACACACAAGATTTGGGACTAGGTAAACGCTCACACTCACAAATGATTTCAAACAATGCACATGCGATACCATAGGCTTGCCCTTACTATTCTATTTCGGTTCTTCAGAAAGTTACTCAGGATCACTACAGGACTTGTTTAGGCTTGTAATGAGGCTTCGGGTGCAGGTATGATACATTTAGGGGTTAGTGACTAAGCCCTCCTTGGAACTACCGACATCTTACCACATAACGTTACTTTGTCCATCCTTATTCACCTCTTTATTTCCTTCTTTCTAGCTACAGGTGCGGCCTCTATATTTTGACAATTCTTTTTATTACTTTTTCAATCTTTTTCACTTATTTTTATTTTTCTTTTCTTAGGCACACACCCGGACTTTTCATTCTATTCACACCAAACCATCTCCATCCTCTTTTTCTTATCATTCACCTCTGTAGTAGCCACCCTCAACTTAAGCTGATTGCCTACGTTGAGGTGCACAATGTCCAAGGGCGGACCAGGGCCAAAACAGGGTTTACCTCTATAGTAGCCACCCTCAACTTAGGCTGATTGCCTGCGTTGAGGTGCACGGTGTCCAAGGAAGGACCAGGGCCAAAATAGGGATTCAACGTTAAACAGGAATGGTGACAGGTTATTGAAAGAACAAGGTCAATTATGGCTCAAATAGGGATCAAAGGGCGTATTTGCATTTGGACGGTCTTATTGGTTAAGTGGACTGCACACAAAAAGGGCCTGTGATCCTTTCCTAAGCAACCAAACTTCAAACTTAACAAAATAGACCGGGCAAGTTCTAGATGCATGCACAGAGTAAGAATTTACAACAATAATCTCACACACTCTTGGCACCAAGAAACTATATCACTACCAACTATCAAACAACCGCTCGACTTAAGCATACTCATTCTAATCATAATCACACAATGACATTCAAGGATCCAGACAGTCAATTGTTTCAACATAAGCTTAAAACCAGAAAATTTTTAAGGGGGCGCTACTTTGATAAGAAATCGCATGCTTTGTTATAGACACTAAAAAAGAAAAAAAAAAATTAAAATAACAACCTAAACATGCCGGTTCTACTAGATAGCACACCGGAGGGAAAAGAAACACGGCAACAATAACCCTCGGTGGTGACTCACAGGTTTCCCCACACCCTCAACTTAGACTCATGCATTGAGAATAAAGGAATACCTGTGAAGTCGATATGACTCAGATTGTGGAACGTTGTTGGAGACCGCCAGGGTCTCCAAAATAGGAAAACTCGATGGAGTGTGGCGTTCCAGCTTCCTCATTGGGCTCCATCGCTAGTCGCGACAACTTCTTCGCTCTTTCTTTGTAGATTCTCTTGCGGTGTTTTCGTTTTCTAGATTTAATTTCACCGCCTTCCTCTACATGTTTACGCTCTCGCACCATACTTCTTGCAACAGCTAGAGTCTCGACCAAACACTTCTCCTCAAGATACACATCCGCAGGGACTTCCTCAATAGCATTGATGACCGCGACCACCCTCATGTCACTTGGTTGCTTCATTACTCTGGACACATCGAACTTGACCATTTCATTGTTCAGCCTGAAGGTCAGTTCGTTTTTCTCCATGTCAACCAAGGCTCTTGCTGTGGCTAGCAATGGTCGTCCCAAGATGATGGGAACTTCGAAATCTACTTCACAATCTAAGATCACAAAGTCAGCTGGGAAGATAAGCTTGCCAATCTTTACTAGCACATCAGACAATATACCTACGGGTCGCTTTACCGAACGGTCAACCATCATCACTCTCATGGACGTTGGTTTAGGAGCTCCCAAACCCAATTTGTTATACACTGCTAGCGGCATCAAATTGATACTAGCACCAAGATCACACATAGCTCTTCCGAAGTTGAGCTTCCCGATAGTACATGGAACAGTGAACGCACCTGGATCATCCTTCTTTTCAACTAACGACCTTGAAGAGATAGCGCTGCAGAGATGGAGGTTGTCTTCCGGTTCGAAACTCACCGACCTCTTCTTTGTAATCAAGTCCTTCATGAACTTGGCATAACCGGGCATTTGTTCCAGCGCTTCCACCAATGGTATGTTTATTGAAATTTGCTTCAGCATGGTCATGAAGTTCAGGAACTTACCATCGTCAATTTTCTTCTTCAACCGCTGGGGGAAAGGAGGTGGGTGTCAAAACATCATAGTTGGAAGCTTTTCAGCTTCCTTGCGTTTCTCTGCGGGCTTTGGAGTTTCCTCCTCTACTGCCTCTTCATCATCCGCAACATCACCTTGATTCTGAACTACCGGATGTGATTTCGGTAATATTTTTCCACTTCTTGTGGTGATCGCCATACAACTAGCGTCATTCCTCGGATGAGTCGTATCACTCGGCAAGGTACCTGTCTTTCTTTGGTTTAAAGATGCCGAGATCTGACCCACTTGCTGCTCCAATTGCTTGATTGCGGTTGTGTGTGACTCCACTACTTGACTCAACGTTGATAATTCCGTCCGCATTGCCTTTACTCCAGAGTCAGTTGATTCCACCTTCAGCAACATCTTCGCCATCATGTTCTCAAGTTTGGACGTCTCAGCCTCGCTGCCAGTTTTATCCCGATTGCCAGGTGGTATATACACCCCACCTCTATCGGTGTTGTTCCTCCAGTTTCCTTGGTCGCGCTCTTTGTAGCCACTTTTCTCATAGTGGTTGTCTCGCTGATAGTTCCGACCTTGGTTTCCCTGGCCATTGGCCTGGAAACCCCCCAAGTAATTTGCCTCCTCAGTCTCTATACCTTGGGAACCCACCGCTTGTACCTTCTCTATACTTTCTGACGTCAAGTGCCTTGTCAGGAGATCCAACTACGTTTTCAGGTGCGCCATGTCTTGGTCGCGCTCCTCCTCTTTCCTACGCTGCTCAGCTGACATACCAACTGTATAGGTGCTAGCTGCAACCTCTGAATCTCGTGTGTGCCAGGCCCTGTTGGTCTTAGTGAGCCTGTCTAAAATAGCTGTGGCGTCGGCAAAAGTGCGACCCATAAACGCTCCACCTGCTGCGTTATCCAATGTCGGCTTGGTAGCCGAATTTAGTGCCCTGTAGAATGTCTGCATCAAGAATTCGTTGTTCAGCTGATGGTTGGGGCACTGTGTCAGCTTCTTCTTAAATCGCAACCAAGTCTCGTGCAGTGCTTCGTGCGGTTGCTGCCTGAAGTTGCTAATCTCGTCCCTCAACTGTATCATCCGAGAGGGAGGAAAGAACCTTTCTAGGAAAGCTCCTCTCAACTCTCCCCACGTTGCGATAGAGTCGGGGGTCAATTCTGTTAACCACAAAGCTGCCTCATCAGACAGAGACAACGGAAACAACCTGAGCCTGATCGCTGTCTGACTCACTCCTGGCAATTCGAACAATTTGCAGATGCCCACGAAATTCATCAAGTGCTGATTTGCATCATCACCAGCAACACCGCGGAACACTCCTCTCAAGTTCAACAACTGGATCATCGTGCTAGTGATGTTGAACTTGGCTCCAGGCGGTAGCGGTGGAACAATAATGGCGCCCGTAGCGCCAGCTCCATCTAAATCAAGATCCTCATCATTCAGTACCACATCATCCTGCAGACCACCAGCATTCAAATTTTGTTGGGCCTGCAGTTCTGCAGCGATCCTTGCTGCGTCTAATTGTGCGGCCATATTCCGCCTCAATGTTCTCGCAAGTTCGGGGTCGTAAGGTAAAATTTGTTCCCCCGAACCTCGGGTACTTGGCATGCACAACCTGTACCCTGTCCAAAAACAAAAACAACAAACAAAAAATAAAAGCAGGAAATTATGACTAAAAGTCACCTAAACACACTAGACTTAATCAAAAACCGTATTCCCCGGCAACGGCGCCACTATTTGATAACGCTCAAACTACACTTCTAATTAAAGAAGCGTAAGCAATCGTTGTCAAGTAAAGAACCCAAACAAAGGTTGGGGTCGAATCCCACAGAGAATACGGTGAAGATTAAGACTTTAGTGAAGTAGATGACTAGTGATCAATTGTTTCCGACAAATAAAAAAGGGGGGGGGGGGTTTGTGAACAAATCGTGAACAAAAGCAACAATAATGTAAAAGAATTAATCAGTAGGAGAGAATGAACTAGGGACGTGTTCACCATGGCGTTGTAACAATGTCGATTCTAGGCTTAACCGGGTTCTTTCTATATGCGTGTCACGATGTGATTGCGTCAATTGTATCGTCTAAACGTCTCTCGACCAAATAAACAAATTTCCTTTTCTATTCTCTCGACCTCGAAAAGATGTGCTTTTTAGCGTTCAATCCTAACATCAAGTAGATTAATCCAGTTACGGCATTAATCATTAGACGAGAGTTAGTAGTCTCGAATCCTTGTTGTTAATCAAGTTTTCCCGGTTTTAATCTCTTTACTCAAGCAAATTAAACCTAGGCATGTTCTAATGTTTGCAACCACTAGAAAACGTGACATAAAGTATGATTAACAACGTGACTACATGTAAATTGAACCCAACGCTACCCGGAATCTATATCACTACTTTAGCCATGGCTCCCACAACCCTAGTTGCGGGAGTTTTAGTTACTCATGCTCGAAGAAGAAGAGAAAATAGTTGTATTCATAATAAAGGGAAGAAAAAGTCTTACAATATAATGAAACAATCAATCTTCCAATATCCAAGAGCAAGAAATACCAAGAACTCACGAACGAATCAAAACACGAGTTCAATACAAATGAACCGTGTTGTTTCTCTCAAAAATAACTAAAACGTGTTTTAAACTAATGGGTGAATAATAATAAAATAAACCTATCATAGGGTATTTATAGGAGTAATAGAATCCAAATCCAAAACGGGCTAGGAATCCCCAAAACGCGGGCAGCCGCTTGACGCCACTGCCTTAACTTGACGGCCAGGCTTGACGGACCGTCATGGCAGTGACGGACCGTCGCCTGGACCGTCACTGCTAGGCAGTGGTGCCGCCTGAAGGTCTGCCTTGGTGTGACGGTCCCAGTGACGGACCGTCACATGTGTGACGGGCCGTCACTCAGGCCGTCACTCTTAGGCAGAATGTTATTTTTCGCGTATTTCCTTCCGTTTCCGTGTTTGTTTCCATTTCCTACAAATACAACATAAAAACATCAAAAACAACAACGGTTGCTTGAAAACGTACGATTGTTCTTAGTAAAAAGGAGTCGAAAGTGACGTATATTGGCGTCACATCATGTGTATTATATAGTGGTATAGTTATGTGCGTCATGTGTGTGTGTTTCTAATTAAAAGGGAAGTGAAGGAGAGGTAGTAGGGGGAAGTTGAGGGTTTTTAGGGGAGAGGGGTTTAAGGGAATGTGCAGATGTGGGGTTGAAGAATTGTAGGGAACAAAAAGGAAAAAAAAACATGTATGAAATATGTAGGTGGGATAATTTTAGGAGTCTTTTCCTTCTTTTTAGGTTTTGATTATTTGTTTTAAAATACATAAAAATATTAACTAATTAATTTTTTACTAATAAAACATTAATGTTACTAGCTTATTCGGTAAAACCTAAGTTTAAAGAATATATATATTTTTTGAAAAATTTCTTATTATTCCAAAAGTAAAGCAACAAATTTATCCAAAAATATGACTCTATTTTTGTAGTTTTAATTTTCAAAAGTAAGATTCACTAAAGAAAATAATAATGAAATAAAAGCTATGCTAAAATAAAATGTAACTACGAAAATACTAAAATTACTAGTTTATCTATTAAAATCTAATTAAATGAAAATAATTAATCCTTTTTTGTAAAAAAAAATTCAAAAAACAAAACTCGTCCTACAATGTGATCCTATTTTTAAAATATTTTTTCACCATTTCCAAATAAAACCTACTAAAATTAAAAATAAGATTAAACTTAAGATAAATATTTAAAGCTAAAAATGGGTTAAAACTCGGAAAGGGTCAAAAATCATGTGTCTACACCCCATACTGCAAATGGCCAAGGTGATCTAGTGACATGTACCTCATTTGGAGGAACTCAAATCATGTTTTCATGAGTCTGACATTGATGACATTTTTGCACATAATGAATACAATTTGTCTCTATAGTCAGCCAAAAGTAGCTGGATCTCAATATTTTCTTGGCCAAGGTGAATCCGTTCATGTGAGGACCACAAGTTTTGGCATGGACCTCATCAATCAAATTGGAGGCTTCTCTAGCATCAACGCACCTCAGTAGCCCTAAAATGGGGGTCCTCTTGTACAAGCTTTCTCCACTTAAGAAGAACTGATTTGCTAACCTTCGAATGGTGCATTTTTGAATACTTGTGGCATTTTTCGAATAATCTCCATTCTTTAAGTATCCCTGGATATTAATATACCATGGTTTACCATACAACTACTCCTCGATGTGGAAACAATTTATAGGCTGTTTGTGTGTGTGAATGGGAATGTGGTCAATATAATTCTAGTCTGGATGTTGAATCATAGAAAAATAGGATGGGCAAAACATATGCGAAATCATTCTGGATCCATGGAACATGCTTGAATTCTATCTTGACAAATCTCTTGCAAAACTTTTGTATGCAATCTATGTACGACAAGATTATCCTGTTCTTAGCAACCCATTCTCCTTGTACCTGATGAATTAACAGATCTGAGTCCCTGATCACCAATATCTCTTAGACATTCAAATCAACTGCCAGCCAAAGCCCCAAAATGCAAGCTTCATATTCAACATTGGTGCAGGGAAACTTGAGTCTGGCTGATACAAGATAATATTGACTAGTTTGTGACACTAAAACAGCTCTGATGCACCCCTTTGAAATTTGCAGCTCCATCAAAGAATATCCTCCAGCCATCGTGTGCTTTATAGATGTCTTCCCCTATAAATGCAACTTTTTCATCGAGAAAATAAGTCTTCAGAGTTTTACTCATCATCCACAAAATTTACAGCCAGGTGATGTGCCAATGCTTGTGCTTTCACGGCCTTCTATGTGATATATACTATGTCAAAGTCACTCAACAATATCATCCATTTAGGCTTCCCAGTAGGAATAGCCTTTTGAAAGATGTAATTTAGCAGATCCATCCTTGAGATCAAATAAGTAGTGTATGTCAAGAGATAGTGTCTCAACTTCTGAGCCACCCAGGTCAATGTGCAGAAGTGCGCTCTAGCATAGAGTAGCGAGCCTTATTTGATATAAACTTCTTACACATGTAGTAAATTGCCTATTCATCCTTCCCTGTATCTTCATGTTGACCTCGAATACAACCAAAGGCATTATCCATCATAGAAAGGTACAATAACAATGGCCTACCTGGTTCAGTAGGGACCAATATAGGAGGCTAGAAAGGTAATCTTTGATTTTGTCGGACGCTTGCTGACACTCTGGCATCCATTTTGTGGCAATATCCTATTTAGTATCTTGAAAATTGGCTCATAGATGAAAGTAGGTTAGTATGAAGTGGCTGATGTAGTTAAGATGACCCAAGAAACTCATTACCTCCTTCTTATTTTTCTTTGGCGGAAGCTCCCCAATGACTTTGATTTTTGTTAGGTCCAATTCTATACCTCAGAGACTGATAATAAAACCCCACAATTTTTTGGCAGGGATCTCGAAGGCATATTTTGCAGGATTCAGCTTAAGATTATACTTTTGTAGTCTGTTGAAGAACTTCTCAAGATCGTCTAGAGGACTTGAACCCTTTTTGGAATTGATGACATCATCTTCAATTTCTTTATGGATTATGTCATGAAAGATGGCAGTCATGGCCCTACTGTATGTAGCTCAAGCATTTTTCAGCCCAAATGGCATAACCTTATAACAGTAGCCCCCTAAGGCAGAATGTAAGTGGTCTTCTCAATGTCATCCTCATGCATCTCAATCTGATAATAGCCGGAAAATTAATCTACAAATGACTATGTTTCGTGCTTAGAATAGTTATCAATTAAGATTCTTATGTTGGGGAGTAGTAAGTTATCCTTAGGGATGGCCCTATTAAGATCCTTTTAGTCCACATAAACTCTGACCTTTTCGTCTTTCTTAGAAACAGGCACAACGTTTGCCAACCAAGTCGGGTATTTGGTTACTTAAATAATTTTGGCCTCAATTTACTTTGACACTTCCTCTTTAATCTTAAAACTTAGATCATGCTTGTACTTCCTAAGTTTCTTCTTAAAAGAAGGACAAGATAAATTGGTGGCCAGCCTATGGGATACAATCGAAATGCTCAATCCCATCATATCCATATAGGACCATGCAAAACACGTCCTTGTGCTTTTTTAGAATCCAGATATAGTCCTCTTTTTCATCTTCAGGTAAGTAAACACTGACGTGAGTTTCATTAATTACCTCCGAATCCCCTAACTTCACTACCTCTATGTCCACTAGATTTTCCTTAGGTTTATCTTCTATCACGATCTAATTTCTCAGGTCATGATATCACCTACAACCCTCATGTAGGCACACCAATCCCTGTAGCCTAGAACGGTTAGTAATATAGGCTACTAGCAAACTAAGCAAGTGGAAGAACAAGATATAAGCGGAAGTAGGAGATAAAGTAAAGGAATAAAGAAATAGGAATATATATATATATATATATATATATATATAGGGAAAACAAAATCATCCCATGACCTGGTATCATAGTATAAGAGTCTCTACTATATAACAGAGTACAAGGGTCCAAAACGAATATATACAGTTGCCTCTAAATAACAAAAGAGTACATAATATAAAAGAGGAGATAAAAGCTAAGCTCTTGTCGCTAAGAGCTCACTCTCCATGTCTGATGATCTAAAAGCACTCTGCACGAGTCACCATGAGTCAGCAGTGATAGGCCACACTAGGATCTGTACCGAAAAGATGCAGAGTGTAGTATGAACACCAATTGTAAAGCAACGGGAACCCAGTAGGCATCATAGGCCCAGTGAGTGCATATAAGATATAAAATAAATAAATAGTAGAAAGCAAAGAAGGTAGTCACAGAAACAAACATATCAGTACACGAAAGCTAGCACTGATAGAATACAAGGAGAAAACAATCATGCTCGGCTAGCTACTAGAATTATATTTCATAGAACACAGGGGAAGGAAAGAAGAATGCACCTAAATCCTTTCAACAACAATATATAATAAAGAGAGTTTAGGAAGAAGGGTGGTATACAGGTAACATCAAGTAAATAAGCAAGGAAGGAAAGAAAATAACATAATCATGCTTGAAATAATACTACTAATCAATTCATGCTTGTAACACAACTCTCAAATATGAATAATCGAATAACAATCCAAATGTAACCATAACAAGAACCAATACTATGATAAGATAATAATAATAAATCTGCCTATAGTCCCACTAAGCGTCCATACACCCGAGGAACACATACAAGTGAAAACAAACCCTCCGACATTCTATACTCTCAGAGCGTACACTCAACAAACAACAAACAAGGGTGGGATCATACACAAATGAATGATATAATGCAATAGTGTGAAAACCAGGTGTAACCGTAGTACTGTATGTACCCCATCTGGTGCCGATAGGCCTAGTAGGTAGGATCCATGGAATGAAGCACTCGTATAGCTAAACTGCACCGTATACCCCTTTTTTGGCACACTTACCACGTAACCCCTTGTCCAGATTGGCAAGGCCCATGGAAGTCCTCGACCACATATTCAATCTCTGATCTCAAATATAACAATTTGTAGTGTATCCAGATCTAAACTAGTGATCAAAATCTTGAAATGAGTGGACGATGTTTATTTGGGTCTAAATCAGTGAGTCAAGTCTCAAAAACCCTATTTAACGGTGCCTCAGAGGATATCTAGGTCTAAAACAGTAGCAAAACAAGTCTGACGCTTGGCTCAACTGAGTCTAGTATCGTCTCAAATTAGTAGTAAAACATGTCTAGCACTATGGTTCAGCTGAGTCTAGTATAAGTATAAAAAATGGTGATAAATCATCATTTAGTCTCTCTTGCCCCAAGAAGATCCATAAAAATTAGTTCCAAACCCTTTTATAACTATCTTTACCAAAAATGGGTCCTCGGGGCCATGCAAGGTTTAGAAACTATTTATACTAGGCTCGGAGCCAAAATAGTAGTAAAACATGAAAAAAACCTCCTTATATGGATGATAATGGTATACCAAGCGCAAACAACAGTCCAATAGATCACAATCAACTTATCGGCCCTGCACAGGCTTCGATCGCTCTACAACATAGATAACCAGTCCTACAATTGAGATACCGATGTCTGAGACTTATAGACATTCCCAAATAACTCACCATTTATGGTCCAGAGGAATAAACAAGACCACACAGGGCCACAAGGGTAAAACTACAAACTAAAATGAATACTACAATGATACGAGTGAAATAAGATAGGCAGAACTGAAACGGACCAGTTCTGGGGTGCCAAGCTAATAAAACCCCACCCAAGGATTCTAATTAGTATAATTACAGCCTATATACGCAGAGTCTAATATATAGAATATCATAACCTACCTGTCATCCGACGACAAGCTGCTAAAACGATGATGTCTAAGCCTGAATTGCTCCGAGAAGTCCCGAAAAGCAATCACACTATCACAACATAATCTATGCACTTAAACAAGACTAATGGTACCCATATTGCTAAAAGTTTAGCCGGGTAAAAATTTGAGTCACAAGCATGCCCGTGGGCCCTATAACCCAAAGCTGAAAATCAAAAACACCACGATATTCCTGACATCCCTGGGAGTACATGCTCCAAAAATGCAGAAATTGAGTAAAGAAAGGGCCTAAAACAGCCTGGAGAAGAAGAGGGAAACATGCGAAAACTTGCAAAAATACGGAATAAAAATGGAGAATTTACTTACCACGAAGAGAGGGAGCAAGTCTATGAGATGAGACACGCGAAACAACAAACAACTAGTCCCAATTAAGCAACTACAACTCAAAAAGAACCCCAAGCTATGATGAGTCCATTAATAGAGGTTTAGGCCATGGAAGAAGAGAAATTTAGGGAATTAAAGTTACAAAAACGAGGGAAGAAGCGAGACTATACACCAAAAGATGAATTTCCATGCTAGGAACTGGTTTGGAACAAGTTTTTGGTTAAAGGAATTGATTTGGAGTGAGATAGAAATGATGAAATGGTCTGAAAATTCGGGGAAAAGGGTATTATATTACAGGTCGCAGGCTAGCGCTATTAGCGCTGAAGGAGGGGCGGCAAACTAGCACAACCGTGCTATTCGGGCACTGATAGCACTAAAGGCCGATAGAATAGCCTAGCACCATCAGCGTTATTCGAGTGCCATTGGTGCTGAAGGGAGTAGTAGGATAGCACAATTGCGCTGCCCGAGCACCATTGGCATTTGACACATGCCTGCTGCAGAAAACTAGCAAAAGATAATAACTTATATGGGGTGTTTCGCGCACAATCAGAACCTGATACTCATAAACCAAACATGCTACTAGAGTGAAAATGATGTTTTGTACTTAATGGAATTTATGAAACTTCCATACGAGGTTGTTTTGGAGGAATGTGGACCCAATTCAACAGTAGCTAAAACCAACCAAACACCCAAGAGTCCGGCTCTCCTGGGACCCAAACTAACCCCTACCTATCCCAAACTCAACATTCTGGAGCTAATGGAATCATCGAATTCCAAATCTGACGCTCCGATCATCAAAAGTTGACCAAAGTCAAACTTTTAACTCCAACTAGCCTTAAATCTCAAAAAATGAGATAGAATCACACCGAAAGTTTCCAGGCCCCGACTAAAGGTCCAACTAGACCAAAATCCATATTTCAGGGGTAATGGAACTGTCTAAATTCAATCTAAGCATGTTAGCTAGGAATATTGACTAAAGCCAATGATTTCCTAAGTTTTAAGATCTAAAATAGAGAAACAACCATAAAGATTAAACGAATGGCCAGGGCATTGAACTACCGGTCCCAGGAAGCCATAAATGACTTACGACCACTATATCCAAGATTTAAAAGTACAAGGAAAGCATAAATGCGAGAATGACTGGAAGGGTCATTACATCTTCAAACTCCTCAACCTTTTTAACAAGCTCTTTCGGAACCTCAGCTTCTTCTATCTCCTCTAGTTCACTTATGTTATGTTGTACAGTCTCATTATATGTCACAGTCTCAGATTCAACATTTTTAAAAGTTATTTTGCTAAAAAGGAAAAACATAAATAAAGAATATCAATAAACCAAAAAGAAAGCCCTTTTATTAAAGAAAATACCAAATGTCTCTAAAACATGTTGATAAATAAAAAACAAAAGTAAAATGCAAGATGAGTCAAAGTCAAGCCTTTTATTGGAATCAATGAAAGATAAAATTTCTTCCAAGTCTACCCAAGTGCCCTGCGAGCCCTGGAAGCAGTGGCAGTCTAGTTGTTGAGAATGACTTTTGGCTCATTACTCCTCTCTAGGACTCCTCCACTCTTCTCACTACTAATAATGTTGCAATCCTCCTCATCAAACTCTGTCAGGAATAGGCCCCTTAAACTTTCCAATATCTGATCCTCACCATTATTAAGAAACCCCACAGAATGAAAAGTATAGTGCAGTAGAGGTATTGGCTTTAGGAGGGGGTAATAAAATCCACCATCAAGTGACTCCTAATCCAGGTACTCTTGAGAAGTGTAAAGATAACCCAACCCAAAAATAGTCTTTTGTGATTGTAGTTGTATCAGTTCGGTTATGCCTTGCAATTTAACTCCTAAACCACCTCTAGGTTCAAAATCCAAATGAAGCAACATACCCATGACTTTGTTGCTCCACCATGGTCCTTCTATAACATTCTATGCAACCTCCATTATCTCTTCGTCTGAATCTTCTAGGTTTTCAGGCATGGGGGAAACCTCTGTTATGAACAAACTCCTCAGGCATGGGGGCAACCTCTATTATGAAAAAACTTCTCAAACATTATAACACCATATTTTATTTGCTCTCACCATTATTAAGGAATCCAACTAAATGGAAGATCTGATATAGTAATGGAACATGACCTCCATTCTTGACCTTCTACCTTCTACTAATATAGCCCTACCCAATAATATTATTATGCATATGCGATTATCTAGGCTCAAATATCCCTTGCAAATTCACACCAAGACCTTTGTCAGGATCATAACCTAACCAAAGCATTATGCTCAAGTTTTTGCTACTTCTCCATCATCCTTCTTTAATATTACCCATCAGTTCCAGTGTGTGGAACATCTCTTCGTCCAAGCTCTCCTTTTCTTCGACCACATATATGGCATGACCCCTCTCACCATGGACCACCACCTTTTCATAATACCATTCAAATTGGAGGCATTAATATAGAGTAGAGGGAACCGCTCCTGCCATGTGAATCCATGTCTGACCAAGAAATAATTGTAAGAGGCTAGGATATCCAATACTTGAAACACGATAGGGAAGGTGGCAGGACCAATCACCATACTAAGAGTAATTTACCTAATGGTGTCTCTTTGGGAGATATCAAAAGCCTTCACATTCAACTTCCAAGTCTCCTAGAGAAGTCATCTCCGAATATTGTCAATGTGCCGATGGGGCATATGTTCAAACGAGAACCTGGGTTGATCGTTACTTTTTTTATCACCCTATCCTCATACTGCATGGTGATGTATAAATCTTTTTTATGCACCCTCCCTTCAGGTGGTAGTTCATTCTCATGAAAGAATATTTTTTAAGCCTCAAATGCATGCCTAAGCCATATGAGCTACCTCTCCTCTAGTAATGTTGTCTGGCACATAAGCCTCACTAAGAACCTTCATCAAAGCCTTTTGATGGTGTTCAAAAGTCTGAAAAAGCAACAAGATAGATATTTGAGCTGGGTTTTTGCTCAGCTGATCTACCGTAGACTATTCCTTTGCTTGCACTCTCTTCCAAATGCTATTTTTCTCAACCTTTACAACTAGTTGTTTTCCTTTGCTAGAGCCTTGTTGATCCATGTTTTCAGGTGCATAGATTTAGTCAGAAAGAGTCACACCTTAGGCAACATCTACCTCTGCTGCTTTTTCTTTACCTTGAATATTATGCTCATAATTCCATGGAACTGCATGGGGATTGTAAACACTTATGGAAGCTCTATAGACTATAAATGCAAGCTTAGGCAGCCACATCCACTTTGAATGGAATATGACTTTGTGTCGTAACAGGTGTTTGAGTCACTATCGCAACATTTTCTTCTTGCTTGATGATCCAAATAAAACCCTCTAAATCCACTACTTCATCAATCTCTAATATATTCACCTGATGATTCAAGAGTGGATTGCTGGTGACATTCAAAGCTGGGTTTTATAACTCAATAACCTTAATATCAATCAACCTCTAAATATTTTCCTTTAATGAGCGACACACTTCAGTTATGTGCCCTTTCATCTCCTAATTGTATGCATAGACTTTTTTAGCATTGTACCACATAGTTTGAGTGTCCATTATTAAGGTAGGAATGGGAGTGATATGGTCGGCTTCCATGAGTCTTTCATATAGTTACGCTATAGTTTTATCCAAAAGAGTGTAGTGTTTGACTAGCCTCTTCTCAAAGTTGCCTTAGGGTCTATTGTTTTTTGTAGGTGGGGGTGTTTGAAATTGGAAAGGTTGGGCATTATAGACAAGATAAGTGGGAATTTGGTATTTTGGTGGAAAGGCCACTTAGTATGCTGGCATTTGATATAGTGATTTGTAGAGAGGCATGGGGTATGGTATTGGAGGTTGTTGGTATCATGGAGGAGGTGATGTAGAGCTTTCGTGATTGGGAGTAGTTTTTATGTTCTGTGCCATCAATACAGATCCTACTTCCTTCTTCTTCCAATTTTCATTGGTTCCCCGGACTACAAAGAGTTGTTGGTAGCTTGCAAATCCTACCAAGTTGATAATGCTACGACTTTTAATACATTTCTCTATCATTTCCCCTACTTTGATGATCTCGAAAATGCTTTTATCTGTAATGAGCATCATTTTCTCATAGTAGTGTAGCTCCTAGGCGGGAATAAAATAGTCTTACATTTAAGCCTCCTCCATTGGAGATCAGGCTCTAGTAGCCTCAGATCTCCACCTCATGACATAATCTCTGAATAATTTCTTAGGTTTTTTCTTTAAATTATATATGTAATACCTATTTGGGACATTATTGATCTTGAATCCAAACCATTCCATGAATTTAGAAGCCATATTAGTCCATTTAGACCATCTCTTTGTGTCCTACTTGATATACCATGATAGGGCCTCCCTGGTGAGACTACTCATAAATAGCTTCATTCATATCTTTTCATCTCTTTCAACATATACTAGTTTGTCATAATTCATTCACATATGTTCCTCGGGATCCCTAGTCCCATTAAACAACTCAAATTAAGGAGGTTTGTACCCCTCCAGTAACTTGACATCAGGGTGCATGCATAGGTCCTTATAACTTAGACCTTCCACTCCTTTATTACACTCTACGTATTGCAACCTGTTGGTTATTAGTTCAAACTTTTTGGCCATGTTTTGTATCAAAAGGTCCTTTTCTAAGGGCTCAGGTTCATGTTAGTGATAGGTAAAAAGGGTTGTTTCAACGTAAATAAGGTTCAAATTATTGTTACCTTAGGAGTAGGTATAGGATACATCTAGAGTATATATATGTAGTTTGTTATGAGTTTGGGAATTTAGTGGAGATAGATTTATGAGGTATTATGGTGGAGAAGGACATTGGTTATTTCTTGGAGGGGTATAGGTGTGATGTAGGTTGTTTTGGGGTTGCGAGGCAAGTAAGGGATAGCTTGTGAATGTCGCTTGGGATTTGGTGGTAGTGTTTCCCTCCACTTGTGACTTGAGAGGATTATTCAAAGTGACAAACAATTGAGCAAGGTTACGGACTTGCAACAGTTCTTCTTATAGTTTGATGATTCTTTGTTCCATTTTTAAAATCAACTCCCTCTGCTCCTTAGTACATTCCCCACAACATTATCTAAGACCTCCCTCAGATTACTTATGCCAATTGTTTTCGTATTACTATTATAGTCGCATATTTCTTCCCTTTCTCAGTGGTTGGGACTTTGAGGAGGAGGAGGAGAATAATAAATCTCGATTAGGGAGACTAATTAAAATCCAAATATTGAAATTAAATAAATAAAAGATATGTGAATTAAAGTTAATTAACCAAGTTTATGGGCAACAAGTTACTTTATACCCTTACCTCCCAATTGAACCTAATTAACCAACAATAACTCCTCAATCAAACAAAGAGACAAACAAATGAATTCACAAATGGATGACTCTATAATTAATCAAGCAAATAAGTTAACAAGAAATCAAAGGAATCCATCCCTAATCACTCAACTAAACCATTTGGAATCCACCCAATAGTACTATTAGAAATCCACCCAATAGATTTTTACACTAAATTAACTAATTGGGGAATCCACCCAATGACTACAAGCTAACAATAGCAATTAGAAGGTTTCAAAGCAATTCAATATTAATCAAAATCTAAGGAATGTAACTGACTAAGGCATGTATTTATAGTGTTTAACTTGTACAATAAAAGGCCTAAAATTGACCTAAGACGACCTTAAACTCGGCCCATGATGGGTCGGGTGCGGAGGCTGATGCCAAATTCACAAGGCATTATGCTAAACGCACACCTTGTGCAAAATGCTTGTGCAAAATGCATCAGTGGTTGTGCGTGTCATACCACTGGTCGCACATTGAGGAAAAAACTCTATCAACCTTGTATTTGCTCAACGCAATCATCCACAAGTCATAGATCCTTGATCTAGATTCTTCAATGGTCTCCAAAGCCTCTTTCTTCATGAATATAGTTTGTAAGTCTTTGAGATCTTTGACTTGCTTTAACCGGGGTGTAATGAGGTTCCTCCAAGATCTCTTTTGTGCTCCAAGGGTAAGTGCGGCTCGAATTCTCTTGTCTAGACCTTGAAGTATAGGTCTAGCATAAATGTTGCTGAGCGATATCGTATCATCCTCCCCTTCTTTAAAAGGATTTGTCCTCGAATCCAAACCTTGCAAGAACATAAGTAGGACAAACAACCATAATTTCCTCATAGTATGAGCATTAGCACATGGGTTAGCACAAATATTAGTAAGCCAAAGAGGCACATTCTCAAGATACAACCAAGCATTCTCTATTGTAATGACAAAATAGTAAATATATGGATTACAAAGGAATTGGTTGCTCAACCCATTACGAAGATAGTACCCATCAAAGGAAGGTACCACTTGGTCACACACACAAAGGAATAAACAAAAGGTATGCCTACCCCTTCTACTTGTAACTTCAAAGAAAGCATGAATATCATCGAATGCAAAGTGGTATTAGAGAAAGGCATTTAACACTCTAGTATCATAAAAGATGTTTCCTTATGCAAGAATACTATTAAGCTCATGAATTGTATCAAGCAAAGCATAACAACGGGTAACACCTTAGGATAGAGTGATGGAATTTGGGCACACACCACCTTCTCTTATCACAAGAACTACGCCCACATAAGATGCATACTTACCACAAACATGAATATCATCATATGCAAAAAGATAGTAAAGAAAGGTAATAACATCAATAGTTTCGATCATGATATCCTCATATGTAAGCTTACATTTAGGCACAAGGATCCTACCATGCATATTCTCACATATTTAGACACATGATAACAACCTTCGATTCAACACACAAGTTTCATCATTTCTTGTCACACAACTCCTCAAAGAGAGGGTATCTTCCAAAATAGGCATGCTTGGGAAGGGAACGAGGGACCTTTTAGCAACCCATTCATTCAAAAACACATTCCTTCAAACTTTTAACTCCAACTGGCCATAAATCTCAAAAAATGAGATAGAATCATACAGGAAGTTCCCAGGCCCCGACTAAAGGTCCCACTAGATCAAAATCCACATTTCGAAGGTAATGGAACTGTCTAAATTCAATCTAGGCATGTAAGCTAGGAATACTGACTATAAAGTCAATGATTTCCTAAGTTTTAAACTCTAAAATAGAGAAACAACCATAAAGACTAAATGAATGGCCATGGCATTGAACTACCAGTCCGAGCAACCCATAAATGACTTGCGACAGCTATAGCCAAGCTTTAACAGTACAAGGAAAGCATAAACGCGGGAGTGACCGGAAGGGTCATTAGATTTTCAAACTCCTCAACCTTTTTAACAAGCTCTTTCGGAACCTCAGCTTTTACTACCTCCTCTAGTTCACTTATGGTTATGTTGAACAGTCTCATTACATGTCACAGTCTCAGATTCAATATTTTTAAAAGTTATTTTGCAGAAAAGGTAAAACATAAATAAAGAATATCAATAAACCGAAAAGAAATCCCTTTTATTAAAGAAAATACAAAATTTCTCCAAAACATGCTAATAAATAAAAAATAGAAATAAAATGCAAGATGACTCAAAGTCAAGCCTTTTATTGGAAGCAATGAAAGACAAAATTTCTTCCAAGTCTACCCAAGTTCCCTGCAAGCCCTGGAAGGAGTGGCAGTCTAGTTGTTGAAAATGGCTTTTGTCTCATTACTACTCTCAGGGATTCCTCCACTCTTCTCACTACTAATAATGTTGTAATCCTCCTCATCAAACTCTGTCAGCAATAGACCCCTTAAACTTTCCAACATCTGATCCTCACCATCATTAAGAAACCCTACAGAATGAAAAGTTATGCAGTGGAGTTATTGGCTTTTGGAGGGGGTTATAAAATCCACCATCAAGTGACTCTTAATCCAGATACTCCTGAGAAGTGTAAAGAAAACCCAACCTAAAATTAGTCTTTTGCCACTGTAGCTGAATCACTTCGGTTAAGCCTTGCAATTTAACTTCTAAACCATCTCTAGGTTCAAAATCCAAATAAAGTAACATACCCATGAATTTATTGCTCCATGATAGTCCTTCTATAATATTCAATACAACCTCCATTATCTCTTCATCTGAATCTTCTAGGTTTTCAGGCATGGGGGCAACCTATGTTATGAACAAACTCCTCAAGCATGGGGGCAACCTTTGTTATGAACAAACTCCTTAAACTTTATAACACCATATCTTCTTTGCTCTCATCATTATCAAGGAACCCAACCAAATGAAAGATCTGATATAGTAATGGAACATGACCTCAATCGTTGACCTTCTACCAATTACCAATATAGCCCAACCCAATAATATTATTATGCATATGCAATTGTCTAGGCTCGGATATCCCTTGCAAATTCACACCAAGACCTTTCCCAGGATCACAACCTAACCAAAGCATTATACTTAAGATTTTGCTACTTTTCCATCATCCTTCCTTAATATTGCGCATCAGTTCCAGTATGTGGAACATCTCTTCGTCCAAGCTCCCTTTTCTTCAACCACATATATGGCATGACCCCTCTCACATTTACCACCACTTTTTCATAATACCATTCAAATTTGAGGCATTAATGTAGAGTAGAGGGCACCGTGCCAAGCCCTCCCTTTATTCCTCGAAATCGAGACGACAACAAGAATGAGAATCAACTTATATAACATATGTTCCCATGTAGTCGGCATTAACTCCTTCCATGTGAATCCATGGCCGACCAACCAAAAATTGTAAGAGGCTAGGATATCCACTACTTGAAACATGATAGGGAAGGTGGCAGAACCAATCACTATACTGAGAGTAATTTCCCTGATGAGTCTCTTTGGGAGCTATCAAAAGCATTCACATTCATCTTCCAAGTCTGGATCCTAGAGATGTTGACTCCGAATATTGTTAATGTGCCGAGGGGTCATATGTTCAAAGGAGAACCTGGGTTGATCAGTACTTTTGTTATCACCCTATCCTTATACTGCATGGTGATGTATAAATCTTTGTTATGCACCCTCCCTTTAGGTGGAAGTTCATTCTCACGAAAGAATATTTTCTAAGCCTTAAATGCATGCCTGACCATATGAGCTACCTCCCCTCTAGTAATGTTGGATGGCACAAAATCCCTCACTAAGAACCTTCATCAAAGCCTTTTGATGGTGTTCAAAAGTCTAAAAAAGCGACAAGATAGATATTTGAGCTGGGGTTTTTCTTGGCTGATCTACCATAGAATATTCCTTTGCTTGCACTCTCTTCCAAATCCTATATTCCTCAACCTTTACAACTAGTTGTTTTCCTTTCCTAGACCATTGGTTATCCAGGTTTTCAGGTCATAGATTCTACCAGAAAGAGTCACACCTTGGCCAACATCTACCTCTGTTGCTTTTGCTTTCCCTAGAATGTTATGCTAATAATTCCATGGGACTCCATGGGGATTGTAAACACTTGTGGAAGCTCTATAGACTATAAATACAGGCTTAGGTACAGCCACCTCTACTTTGAATGGACTTTGACTTTGTGTCATAACAGGTGTTTGAGTCACTGTCGCAACATTTTCTTCATGCTTAATGACCCAAATAAAACCCTCTAAATCCACTACTTCAGCAATCTCCAATATATTCACCTGATGATTCAAGAGCGGATTGCTAGTGACGTTCAAAGGCAGATCTTTTAACTCAATAACCTTAATATCAATCAACCTCTAAATATTATCCTTTAATGAGTGACACACTTCAGTGATGTGCCCTTTCATCTCCGAATGGTATGCATAGACTTTTTTAGCATTGTACCATATAGTTTAAGTGTCCATAGTTAAGGTAGGAATGGGAGTGATAAGGTCAGATTCAAAGATTCTTTCATATAATTACGCTATACGTTTAGCCAAAGAAGTGTAGTGTATAACTAGCCTCTTCTCAAAGTTTCCTTAGGGTCTATAGTTTTTTGTAGGTGGGGGTGATTGAAATTTGAAAGGTTGGGCATTATAGACAAGATAAGTGGGAATTTGGTATTGTGATGGAAAGGCCACTTACTATGCTGCCATTTGATATAGATATTTGTAGAGAGGCATGGTGTATGGTATTGGAGGTTGTTGGTATCATGGAGGAGGTGGTGTAGAGGTTTGGTGATTGGGGGTGGTTTTCATGTTCTGTGCCATCATTACAGATCCTACTTCCTTCTTCTTCTAAGTTGATAATGCTACCACTTTTAATACATTTCTCTATCATTTCCCCTATTTTGATGATCTCGAAAAAGCTTTTATCCGTAATGAGCATCATTTTCTCATAGTATTATGGCTCCTAGGCGCGGATAAAATAGTCTTTCATTTCAGCCTCCTCCATTAGAGACCAGGCGCTGGTAGCCTTATATCTCCACCTCATGACATAAGCTCTGAATAATTTCTTAGGTTTTTTCTTTAAATTATGTATGTAAACCTGTTTGGGACATTATTGATATTAAAACCAAACTATTCCATGAAATTAGAAGCCATGTTATTCCACATAGACCATCTCTTTGTGTCCTACTTGATGTACCATGATAGGGCCTCCCTGGTTAGAGACTTCTCATAAATAGCTTCATTCATATCTTTTCATCTCTTCCAACACATGCTAGTTTGTCATAATTCTTTCACATGTGCGCCTTGGGATCCCTAGTGCCATTAAACAACTCGAATTAAGGAGGTCTGTACCCCTCCAACAACTGGACATCAAGGTGCATGCATAGGTCCTCATAACTTAGACCTTCCACTCCTTTATTACACTCTACGTATTGCAACTTGCTGGTTATTAGCTTAAACTTTTTGGCCATGTTTTGTATCAAAAGGTCCTTTTCTGAGGGCTCATGTTCATGTTAGTGATGAGTAAAAGTGGTTGTTTCAACATAAATAGGGTTCAGATTTTGGTTACCTTAGGTGTAGTTATAGGATACATCTAGAGTAGATATATGTTATTTGTTATGAGTTTGGGAATTTAGTGGAGATAGATTTATGAGGTATTATGGTGGAGAAGGACATGCTGATCTGAATTTGTAATATGTTGAGGATCCATTTTTCTAAGGTGTTAAATTTTGAATCACACGTTAATAAAAGACAAACAACAATATTGGGGTTGGCTATATGAATCCCAACTGCCCATGTCACTCCATTTAAGCTCCTCTCTGCCAGTATTAAACGTAATAGTAAATGAAGTGGGTCAAAATTGTTCTAATCCCCAGAGATTTTGAATGCTTTCACCAACACAAATTGATCAACATCATTTAATTCTTCACCTCAGCCTTCTAAATATGCACCTCTTTTGGCATACCTTGTAAGTATGCACATTTATGTAGAAGTCCTTGCCTGATGTGGTGAATTGCATTAAGCTGCTTGTTGCCTCCTCTTCAAGTAACTAAAGAGGTCAATCAATTTTGAACTATTGATTATCCTTTAGAAACTGAGACATGGAGTTGTTCAGTGCCTGTTTTTTTACATCTTATGAACGTGACTGGCAAAAAACTGGAAACGCAGGATCCCCCCCCCCCCCTCTCCCCCTCTCTCTCTCTCTCACACGCACAACAAGGCCTTGAAGTCATGAATTTAGGAAAAGTCTGCTGTCATTGACAACTTTAGGGACAAAGATCAAGTTAGTTACCTACTGATCATGAACTCGATAGAGATTCCTCACTTCATGCTTGCTTCTCAAGTACATGCCCACCATTTATTGATTTGCTGGAACAAAGAGAAGAGTAAAAATTTGGTCTTTTCATAAGGCCGCACCAAAGTAAGCTATTTGATTCCAAGAGTTGAAGGAGAATAAACCACGTACCACAGAGAAGAGTTTCCATTTGCATAGGAATGATAGTGATTACTTCAAAGTGTTGAAAGTGGGCTGGGACAATCAGTACTAAGTTCTCTAAACTTATGCCGGACAAGGAAATACTTCTCTAAACTTATGCCTTGCGAATTAGATATTACACAACTTATGTCGGACAAGGCAAAGTTCTTTAAACTTATATCTTGCGAAGTAGATATTACACAACTTATGTCGGACAATGCAAAAGTTCTCTAAACCTTTGCTTGCGAAATTAGGTCATAGTTAAGGGTATTTTGGCCCACAAAATGAGCAGGGCAAAAACTAAAAACCACTAATTTGAGAGGCAAAAATTAAAGACACCCGAAATAGGGGCAATACGTGCATAAACTTTGCCCCTGGAATGGGACTTGTAATGCGCGAATCCAAATTAATCGGCCTGCTGCCACCATGGAGTACAAAGGAATTGGTTGCTCAACCCATTCCGAAGATAGTACTCATTAAAGGAAGGTACCACTTGGTCACACACACAATGGAATAAGCAAAAAGTATGCCTACCCCTTCTACATGTAACTTCAAAGAAAGCATGAATATCATCAAATGCAAATAGGTAGTAGAGAAAGGCATTTAACACTCTAGTATCATCAAAGGTGTTTCTGTTTGCAAGAATATTATTAAGCTCATGAATTGTATCAAGCAAAGCACAACAACGGGTAACACCTTAGCATAGAGTGATCGCATTTGGGCATACACCACCTTCTTTTATCATAAGAACCACTCCCACATAAGATGCATACTTACCACAATCATGAATGTCATCATATGCAAAAAGATAGTAAAGAAAGGTAACAACATCAATAGTATCAATCATGATGTCCTCATATGTAAGCTTACATTTAGGCACAAGGATCCTATCATGCATATTCTCACATATTTGGACACATGATAACTACCTTCGATTCAACACATAAGTGTCATCCTTTCTTGTCACACAACTCCTCAAAGGGAGGGTATCTTCAAAAATAGGCATGCTTGGGAAGGGAACGAGGGACGTTTTAGCAACACCTTCATTCAAAAACACATGGTCCTCCCTAGTAGTTGGGTACCCTTCAATCAAGAGTTCAAGCATACTCTCAACAGTCCAAACTAACACTTCAAGTTGACTACCCATATGAAGGTAACAAGAAGTAAGCATCATGATGTCAGTACTAAATGTACCAAATAGACTCTTCAATGAACAACAAATAGAGTTGGCATCACAAACTCGGGGGTCATGCAAATTAAGCACATTGGCATCAAACAAAGATATAAGATGTGAGACATTAACATGTTCATGATAGAGAATATAAGAAAACATGCTCAAGAGTTTACCTACCACAACATAAATGTTATTATGTCTACAAAGGTCACTTAGAATCAAAGGGGATGGGTACATACCTTGGGTTGGAGAGGCCACCTTGACATGCTCATGTTTCAACCTTGGGTTGCAAGGCATTCCCATCTCAAGAATCATCTTGGACCAATAGGATTGGTCCTTTATTGTCTCTCTCAAGTTGGAATCCTTAAAGTCGGATCCCATGATACTTGTCATTTCATCTTTGTAAGGTAAACTTTGAGAAACCTCATTGGAAAGCAATCCTTTATGAATCTGCAAAAGAGAAGAATTGGTACTAGGCAAAATGCTAGTACCTTGGTTAGTGTGTACTACAATCTCCATATTGATGTGTCCCACTAGAGAGTGTTCCCCATCCATGTCTTTCAGGAATTTAGTTGTCTCCATATTTTCAAGCAAGTCATCTTCCTCATTAGTCAAGTTATCCTTTTTGTGCATAAGAAACACCTCTCTTTCATTCTTTTCAATTTCTTCCTTTTGAATCACTTCCTGAAGTTCTTTCATTATCTTATAATTCTCACTCACTTGATAGGGTGTCAAGGGTGCAAGTATAAGCTTTTGTCCTCCAAATACAAATGAGTACTTGTTAGACCTTCCATGATGTTGCACATGCCTATCAAATTGCCATGGTCTGCCAAGCAATATATGACATGCTAGCATAGGCACAATATCACATAGAATCTCATCTTGATACTTGCCAATGATAAACCTTATGGTTGCTTGCTTGGTCACCTTTATTTCACCATTATTATTGAGCCATTGTGACTTGTAAAGGTACGGGTGATTTTCACAAGAAAGTTACATTCGTTCAACCAAGGTTGCACTTACAACATTTGTACAACTCCCACTGAGCACATGCCTTATCCATGATCTTGCAATGAGCATGGAACAAGTTCTCTTTGATCAAGCTCTTCTTTATCAAGTACCCCCATGATTCATCTCTCGATGCATAATAAGTTCTCATTCACTTGCAAAAGGCTCAACATCAATTTCTGAGGCTTCATCCTCTTGCCTAACCATAGGATTACCATCTTCACAACCTAGAAGTTCCCCTCTTCTCAAGAGATGAGCAAAATTTACATTCTCCTCTAACTTCTCTTTATCACAAACCAAGGGTTCTTCTTTATTAAGCTCATTATTCTTTTTGTTGTCCTCATACACCTCCTCATTATCCTTACAATACCCATCAAACAAAGCCACAATGGGTCTTAAATTAGGACATTCACTTGCAATGTATCCTCTACCTTGACATCTAAAGCATTGAATAGTAGAAGGACGAGGAATGTTAGGTTTAATAAGATTACCTCCTTTAGATTTTTTGTCTCCTTTCACCTTTTAGTCGGCTTTAGTTTGAGTAGCTTGACCACTACCTTTGGAGTGCTCTTGGGGAGATTATGGCTTCCACTTGTCTTCATTTTTGCTCCATTATGAAGTTGAGGTAAACTTGGACTTGTATGCTTTCTCTTCCTTCATGTCCTTTTCAATTGTAGAGGCATCATGAAAAGCCTCTTCTAAAATTTCATAGTGTTGAAGTCTCATGGGTTTTGAGATGTCTTGTCTCAAGTTGTTCATAAACTTGATCACCTAGTTTAGTATAGGCTCATCAACTTTGGACCTCATTCTCAAACTCTCAAACTCATCATAATATTCTTCAACACTTTTGGCATCTTGTCCAAGCATGTACACCTTGTTGAGTACCTCTTGATGATAAGTAGGTATAACATACCTCACTTTCATTAAGGCTAGAAACTCTTGACATGTAGGAAAATCATGAAAGAGATCTCGGGCTCATTCTCTAACTTTGGACTCCCACTATGTGGATGCATAACCCTCAAATTGAGTAATGGCATATTTGGCTTTAATGGCATCCGAAATGTTGTTAGTGAGAATGATCCACTCACTTTGTAGTCTCCATTCAAGCAATTCTTTCGGATTACTACTACCTTTAAATTCTGGAAGAGATATCCTTGATGATAACCATAACTATCATCATAGTGACCACCATATCTATCACATCGATTACCATAATGATCACTGTTGTGATCATCAAACCAATCAAGGTCTATCTCCATTACCTTGCCATCTTGCACCTTGATTCCGACCATAACCTTTGAGTTGCACTCTATCTCTCGGAGCACCATAACTTTGTTTTTCACCATATTGAGGTCCATCATAGTTCCTATTAGCAATCATCTCCTCAAACTTTTCGTAGAGTGGGTTGTGGTGGCTATCTTGGTAATGCTCTTGGTTTTAGTTATGTGGTACATGCAAGTTAGCTTGTGATGCATTTCAAAGTGGAGTTCATCTTTGGTTTACTACAAAAGGACACTCCTCTTGTAGCGGGTAATTTGGATGAGTGGAGATTTGTCTAACATTGTTCGGATTGTTTGACATTTGGAAATGAGGTTGTTGGATTTGTGGGGTGGGGCTTAGGTTGTTTTTGGGGTTGCATAACTCATGTGCATGCCCCGAGGTAATAGTTATTGAGGAACTTGTATTCTCCTATTTGCTTCCGACCCATGAGTTATATGAGGTGAGTCCTCTCGGTTGGACTCTCAACAATCACCATTTGATCCTCCATACGATCCATCCTTCCATTAACATTAACCATGCTCCCATTTAGATCCGTTATCTTCCCATTAATGTATGCCAATTGAATTGTGATTGAGGCAAAGGTTGCCTCCATGTTAAAGGACCCATGTCCTTCATAAGCACTATCAATTGCTTTTGACATTGTACCTACAAAATTCAACAAATGAGATTAGTAGTAAAGGTTCCTCACCCTCTCATATGTGAACACTAAACTTACCTTCTATGTGTCTTCCGAGGATTGATAGTGAACTACCTTCACTCAACCAAGTCACAAGTCACCTATCCTTTTTGGAGGAATGGATTCTTGTAATCCGGAAGAAGGACGACCTAAAATCAAATGGACGGTGCCAAGAAGGTTTCCAACGAATGATCAAATGATAAAAGCTCACAAGAATTGGTACGAAATGAAACGGATACAAGAGATATAATGACAAGTAAGTATCAAATACTTGTTGTTAATTATTATTAGGATTTCTATATGATAAGAGAATCAAAGAAATGAAACAAGGAAGATTAAACCTGAGATTTGATGAAGGAAATTGGTTCTCCAACTTTCAGCTCGTGCCAAGGCCGATGTGATTCGCACAAGGGAGAGTGCCCGTCACACCTTGTCTTCACACCCCAAAACAGAATGTTGATCTGCCTGGGGCGAGGTACTGGTGCATTTCGCACAAAGAAAAGTGTTGGTCGCACCTCACTTTGCACCTTCCCTAGGCAAAACGCTGTAGCTTCCGCTTTGTACTCATTTTTTAGATTTTCGTACTTTTTTCTTCTTAGTACTTGACATTTTTGGTAAATTCTCTTTTGTACAAACATAAGTACTCTTTTCTTTTTCTTATCCTTTGGATTCAACTCCTTTAATTCACCTTCTTCTTCAACAAACACCTTGAAGAACACCAAGAACACCTATGAATTTCAAATTTATAACTCTCTCAATTCAACTCGGAATGACTCCAAATTTGAAATGTAGCCTCCCCTCGATATAGAGAACCAAGCCCGCTATTAATTAGAATAAAATCACTCCAAATTGAAGAAAGCCATTTTGTGTTCTTCAAGTTCTTCAAACTTCAAAAATGGTGAATCCTTCAAACCTTAACAAAATTTCTTCAAAGTTGAGATTCAAGCTCCCTATGAATAGGAGATCAAAGCCCAATAGGTTTGAAGCTTTCAATCAACCCAGATCTTGAACTTGTTCTTCAAGCTTCTTCACCTAACAATAGTGAATTCTTCAATTTAACTCCAAACAAGCTCAAATCTCAGATCTAGACTCAATTGATACTAGAGAATGCAAATCTAGTATCAGAATTTCAAACAAAACACTAGATCAAACAATAATTTTTTGTAAAAATTTTCAAAAACATTTTTCCTTCAATTTTTTTTTGAAATTTTCTGATTTATGAACCTAGGATTAAGAATTGTGGGAACAATCCTTTAGCCTAAGCTCTGCTACCAAATGATAAGATCTCAATTAGTGAGACTAATCAAAATCCAAATGCAAAAATTAAATAAACAACAGATATGTGAATTAAAGCTAATTAACCATGTTTATGGGCAACAAGGGACTTTATACCCTCACCTCTCAAATGAACCTAATTAACAAACAATAACTCCTTAATCAAACAAAGAAACAAATAAATGAATTCACAAATGGATGACTCTATGATTAATCAAGCAAAGAAGTTAACAAGTAATCAAAGGAATCCACCTCTAATCACTAAACTAAACTATTAGGAATCTACCCAATAGATTTCTACCCTAGATTAACTAATTGGGAAATCCAACCAATGACTACAAGCTAACAATAGCAACTAGAAGCTTTCAAAGCAATTCAATATTCATCAAAATCTAAGGAATATAAATGACTAAGGCATGTATTTATAGTGTTTGTATTGTATGGTAAAAAGCCCAAAAGTGACCTAGGATAACAAGGCATTATGTTGAATGCACACCTTGTGCGAAATGCCAAATGATGGGTCTGGTGCAGAGGCTGATGCCAAATGCACAAGGCATTATGTTGAATGCACACCTTGTGCGAAATGCACCAGTGGGTATGCGTGTCACACCACTGGTTGCACCGTGAGGCAGAAACACTATCAACCTTGTCTTTGCTCTACACGATCATCCACAAGTCATAGATCCTTGATCTACGTTCTTCAATAGTCTCCAAAGCCTCTTTCTTGATGGATATAGCTTGTAAGGCTTGGACATCTTTGACTTGCTTTAATTGGGGTGTGATGAGGCTCTTCCAAGCTCCCTTTTATTCTCCAAGGGTGGGTGTGGCTCGGATCCTCTTTACCTTGAAGTATAGGTCTAGCATGAATGTCACTGAGCAATATTGTCTCAGAGAAGGAATCCCTGTCGCTCTTGTGTGGTATGCCAGGATGCACAAATCAACCTATTATAGAAGGGAGTAAGAATAAAACAAACACAAAAAAAGTAAAAAGTTAGTAATAAGCAAATACAATAGAAAATAAGTAAGATATGCCATAGAAGAAAAGCTAAAAAAGTAAACACTTTAATGGCATTTCCTAGCTTGGGGACCTCATTTGTGCTAGAGGTAGGCCTAGCATTTTGAGAGATAAATGTCACGACCTAATTTCTCGGGTCATGATGGCACTTATAACTCCTCAGTAGGAGAACAAATCCCCGTAACTTGAAACAGTGAGTAATGGTCTACTACCTAAACCAACACGCATAATAAGCAGAAATAAGTGGTGACAGATATAATAGAGAACAACGCGAAAGCAAGTAACCTGAATATATATATATTTACAAGGAAACTACACTAACCCCAAGACTTGGTATCGATAGTACAGGAGCCTCTAATAGAATACAAGTGCTAGAAGTAACAAAATAGAATATACAACTGTCTATGAATAAATAGAGAGTAACAGTGCCAAAGATGAGATGTGGTCAAGCCCCGGTCATCAGGCGCTCACCATAGTCTCAAATATCCAAACCTGCATGAGTCTCCACATGATCAATGCCAAAAGCTCACACAATTATCTGCACTAAAAAGATTCAGAAGTGTAGTATGAGCACCAATTTCTAATCAACTAGTACCCAGTAGGCATCATCAGCCGACTGAGTGCATATAAGATATAAAAATAGTAAATAGCAGATAGCAAAGAAGTAGTCCTAGAAGCAATAAAGAAAGTACACAAAAACTAGCATGGAAAGAAAACCAAGAGAATACAAGCATGCTATGCTAGCCACAATAGATATATATAACACATACACAGGTTAAGGAAAGAAAAATGTACCTGGATCCTTGTGACAACAGTATATATAAGAGAGAGCTTAGAAAAGTGGTAGTGTACCGGTAACCTTAAGTAAAAAGAGAAGGGAGAAAAGGGAGTACACATTCTCATACTAGAAGCAATATACTTTACAAAACCATACTCAAAACCAAACTTCAAGATAAGTATAGACAATAATCAATCTATAAATACACCCTAAGATGGAATAAACAACGCCATAAAGAACTGAAAACATATATACCGAACCACGATAAAGGATAGAACCCTCTAGCTCACAAGTGCTTAAGAGGCCACATAAACAATGCCTCAATCAATATAGGAACCACTAATCCATCAATAATTGAAAGTCCAATGACTCACACAATACCAAGGCTACATCTGCTAAACCACTAATAACCAAAGGCTATAAGAAGATTTACAATATGAAAGGAGTAATATAATCTACCTACAGTCCCAATGGCCACCCATACAACCGAGGAACACAATCAAGTGAAAACAAACCCTCCGACATCCCATACTACCGGAGCGTACACTGAGCAAACAAAAAACAAGGGTGGAATCTGAATACAATATGCATGATGATGTGATATAACGGAACCAGTGTAATAGTAACCCCTGTATACACCTCTTTCAGTGCCCATAGGCCCAGAAGGTAGGATCCTTATGTGATGTACCCGCTATAGCTCAACTCTACCATATACCCCTCCTCTGGCACACTAGGCCCGTAACCTATGGTGCTGGACTAGCAGGGACTATAGAGGTCCTCAACCACATACAATAACAAACACAAAATCTCAAAGTAGCTTAACCTCATAAGTACGTACCCAGAGTTGAACTGGGTCTAAATCAGTAGTAGTGGTCTCAAACCCTGTCAAAGGGGTGCCCGAAGTATATCTGGATCTAAATTAATAATTAAAATCTCAAAAACCCTTATAAAGGGTGCTCGGAGCGTATCTGGGGCTAAATCCATAATCAAGTCTCACTAACCCTTATAACGGGTGCCCAGAGCATATATGAGTCTAAATATGTAGTAAAAAATGTCTAGCTCTCTGACACAGCTGAGTCTGGTATCACTGTGAAAACTGGTGTTAAAATCATCGTAATATCCTCTTTACTCCAAGAGGTTTCATAAAAATCAGATCCAAAACACTTGCATAGTCATTTTACCAAAAATGGTCCCCTGGGACATACAAAGTTTAGAAAACCATTTATAGTGGGCCCAAAGCCAAATTACTAGTAAAACATGTAGAAAATTATTTGCATGAATGATATGATCGCAAATAATAGATTAGCCCAATGCCTCACAAACAATCCTATCGGCCCTATACATAGGCAACACAAGGCCACAAGGATAATATTACAATACTACAACGAGTACTACAAACAATGTAAGAAATAAACGAACCAAAGAGACGGATAAGGTCTGGGGGTACCGACCTAGAAACAAACCCAATGATACTAATTAATGCAGTTATAGCCTATATACACAGAATCTAGGTAGGGAAAACCATAAGCTACCTGTCGTCTGATGACTAGCTGCTAGAATAGTGTCATTTAAGCTCAAACTACTTCAAGAAATCCCAAATTACAAACACACTATGAAAACAATATTCTATGTGTCAATACGAATCTAACGGTATGCATATTGCTAAAAGTTTAGCCATGTCAAAATCTAGATCAAAAGCAAGCCCATGGGCCCTGCACCCTAAAATGGAAATGAAAAACACAACAATATTCCCCATGTCTTGGGAGAACATGCTCAAAATTTGAGTGGAAATGGACCATTAATACATATTTAGACAACCCACAATGCAAGAATTTCAAAGGGGGAAATTTATGGAAGAAAATGGAAATTAAAGGGAAAACTTACCGGATTAAGAAGCTAATAAACGTACAAGGATGTCACACCCCGAGGCTACCCCTAGACGTAACACAGGACACGGGATCGCGAGTTCCCCAAGCTAACCCTTGGTCATAACATAACTCAGGTATTCATAAGATAACATAGCGAAAGCATAAATAGAAAGCTAGGCAACCCAATTCATAAATGATAAAGTCAAGATGAAACATAATCTGAAAGAGAGACTCAAATACTATCTATGTCTGAAAAGCCTCTACACATGACATAAAGAGTTGTTAGTACAAGACCCTAGCTAACTCGAAGTACGAAAGTAAACCACCATAGACTAACTAGGACCATAACTAGCCCTCGAACAATGAGGACTCACCAACACTAATTGGAATGGCCTGCTATCTCTAGCCACGTGCCTGATGGAGGAAACCTGAGTCTGCATCATCAAGAGGATGCAGCGCAAAATATGCATCAGTACTATAGGATGTACCGAGTATGTGAGATATGCCTGATCATGATAAAAATATACTTTAAACATGCTTAAAAATGAGATCGTTCGTATAAAGAGATAGCATAAGTAAATATCAAGATATATGACATAAAATCATGAAGTAAAGTCAAGATTCAAAGTAGAGTATCATATAGCTTTATAGCTTGAAAAATAATCATACAGGAGTTTCTCTTAACAAACATAAACCATGATAGCTACATGGAGTCCAGTGTCATGCATCCACACCTAAAAAGGGTTGTTCTAACCGGCCAAAGTTAGAACCATGTCATACCAGGATCTTGTCATAAGCCATAAAGGGCACCTACGGTGGCACGTAGTTCTAGGACTAAGGGTACTCTCACCCAGTCCAACTCGATGCTAAATACTACTCCCAAAACATAACATGATGCTCACATACATGTGACATATCTGATGCCAAAACTTGTTCATAGTCATAATCATATTGGCAACCCATATCATCACACAACTCACAAACCTTAGTTTAAAAAAAATAGTTCCTGAGCATTAATGGAACGTAGGGAAGTCATACAAATCGTGAATACATTGTGGTGAGCCTAAGCTCCATGCCATGTCATAAATCATATGCTAAAAATCATGTATTTGGAAACCTTCCTCGTACATTATACTTGTAGCAAAAATCATGTAGAACTTGCTCAAAACATGCATAGCTTTTATAAATTTTAAAAATGGGGTTTTTGATTGAAAATATACAATAGGATAAAATCATGCTAGAAATCATTCTCAATGCATGGGATTTTAAAAATACCTCAGGAATCTCATATGGATCATGGGTAAAAGATGAGAAACCATGAATTGATACCAATAAACTGAATTTATAACAATTTCACAAATTGGGCAAAGGTTAGCCTTCAAATCATGTATAGGAAACCACTTATAAAAATTCATACAAAATCATGCAATTTAGAGTTAGAATTCATAGGAGAATCATGAAGAAATAAATTATATAAGTACCCATAAGAACTAAGTAAGAACCCTAATATAGAAATTTATAAAATCAATTAAGAAGGTTGGGGTTTTGGGCATAAGGGTGAAGGAATTCCCTTATTGAATACCCACATACCTGAAACTTGAAGAACTTCTAGCTAGAACTTTGAGGACAAAGCTTGGAGAAGAATACCTAAGCTTGGAGAAGAATACCTAAGGTCATAGGACGGCTTGTCCCACGGGCCATCGTGGCTCCCACGGGCTGTCAGACCCAATCGTGGGATTCATAGGGGTCAAAAAGGCTCACTGGTTGGTCCCCACGCCTTGACACCATAGGCCATCGTGGTCACCACGGGCGTCGTGGACGCCGATCAGGGCTTCCCACGCCTGTCGGCCAGCCCATCGGATTTTGACAGCTGACAATGATTCACTAAAATTCCCATAACATCTTACTCCGGACTCGAATTAATGAGTGGTCAGTGGCATTGGAAATAAGATTAAAATACCTTTAATTTGGTTGGTACTAGGACACCTAACTCTTTTAATTCTAGGAGTTATGATCATTTGAAATATATCCTAGTTAGAACTTACATGAAAACTAAATCGGTAGAAAGGCTTTCAACTTTACTTTGAGCTAGGGGTCCTTTATGACTGCAATTCACATATAATACTCCTTCAAAACTTAGGAATTGATCTAAATACTTATATATAAAGAAAATCTATCTAGTTCTGGTTTACCAATACCTGAAGAACAGTTCAGATCTTGGTTTAGAATTTTTGAGGCGTTACAATATCTCCCCCTTGGGATCATTCATCCTCCAATGAAGACTACTAAGTTGGGAGTGGAGGCAAAAAAGGTTGCCATCCTATCAATGGAGTTCTAATTGCTGAAGTACTTAATGGTAACAAATTTCTAATAGAAATAAAAATTGAGATGGATTCATGGAATATGTATGCATTCTTAGAGCACAAGCATAACTGATGGGACATGAAAATGGATATCTAACATGATAACTAGTCTGGATTATGAGTAAGGACTCGGCTAAAACTTGTAGAGATTGAACACATTCTTATATATCATAATCAACTGAATGAAACATCAAACTGAGAAGAGTAGCTATACGAGAAAACTATTCTTTTCTAAACTGAACTTACTACCATGGAATTAGCTAAACGTAGTGTCTTCTGGCCTTAGGAATGATTACCATCAGGTCTGAACTGATACGATCTGAGCACCCTGGGCAGGGAGTAAGAACAAGACTATTCCCGCCTAAAAACACAGTTGGTAGCCTTTAAGCTCAACAACACCTTTTAACTACACTAACTTCCCTGAATAGCACACTTACCATTTGAAACTAACATTCTCACCAGCGCACGTATACATTCTAAGGTCTGAGTTTGACTACCTTCTTCAACCATGTTCAAGCCAATATCGACTAGATCTCTTGCAACTAGAGTTATCACCTGAGAATTATGCTCCTTTCTATCATGAAAATTAACTAACCTTGAGCTCTTAACCAATGGGGTCACTAGTGGCATAAATTAAAAGCCCATATGTATTTCACCATGATATGCAAGCTTATAACTATGGTCACCTGATGGTTTCTTGTATCTTACACTATCCAAGACTTCTCTTGTCATGCCCCGAGGCTACCCCCTAGGCATAACACGGGATTGGGACATAAGTGCCCTAGATTAACCCTTGGTCATAGCATAATTATACAAAAAATCAGTTTAAACCATGCACTGTGCGGAAGCTAAACAATTTAATATCTGAAAATGAGAAAAGAGCCCAACAAGTCGAATGTGTATAATATAAAAATAGTTTAGTGCTGACTGAATAATGACACTAATAACTGCTGAATCTAGTCTATGTGTGAAAGCCTTCTAACCGAATAGGAGTTGCTGGGACATTCCCCTAGCTAACTCTAATAAATCTGAAACTCTAAATAAATGCAAAAGATATAAGCATGTCTATCATCCTCGAACTACTGAGGACTCACCAACTAAACTGATGAATACGGATCGGAGGTCGAACTAAGCGCGGTCTAGATACTGAGTGTCAGAACCTACATCATAAAATGATGTAGCACAAAGGTATGCGTCAGTACTTTGAATGTACTGAGCATGCAGGATATGTACAAAGATGGAAAATATAGAACTGAACATGGAAATAAATGTACTGCAGCATAATTGAAAGTTGAACTGAATGCAATGACCAAGTATTAATTATCAAATAACATGCTGAACTAAATACTGAACATAAATACTGGATACAAGGTCAATGCACATGAATCTGACTGTGGGAGACACTGCTAACTGACATACCCCAAGTTGAGCTAATCATGGGGCCAACCTGTAACTCTGGATGGAAGGGTGTTCATACCTTGCCAGGGTTGCGAACAAGTCTATCGTGGATCCACTGCTGATGTCCACAACGGACAAGGGTGTCAAGCCTAATCTGACGGGTGACCGCTCTAGAACCTACGATAGTGCCGTAGTTCTGGAACTTAGAGATTGCTACTAAAGGTCTCAGCCTAAAGCTGACGGGTGAGCCTTCATCCCTTAGTTTGCTCGGTGCTAAGTTTACTCCCAACTAAATAAAAGCTAACATGCAAAAATAAGACTTGATAGTTCAAAACATTGATATAATCTGAGAATGCACATAAACATACTGAAGGATATGACATTCAAATTTTCAAACGTGATTATCTGACCGATTTGTCTAGCAAGCAATATTTATGAAGTACTGGAAATTATCACAAGCTAGGGTTTCTAAGTTTTATACATGAGATTATACTAATTTCCCAAGAATCATAGACTAAGCATCACATATGTTGTAGTATCTGAATAGCAAGAAATATCTAAGGTTCTTAAGCCTTAGGTCTGAATAATCATGGAGGAACTGAAAGGGATGACTGAATTCTAGGGACCTAATGGGTGAAAGGAACCCACTAGTGAAATCCCACATACCTGGTGAAGAAATCTACGGAGAAATCCCTATAAGAATTCTGGAGTTGAAACTTGGAAGAAAGAACCCTAGGCCTGGAACTTTGGAGAAGAAGCTTTGTCTGACTTGGATCGCTTTTTGAAAGTTCTTACTATGTTTTGGGGGAAATAGACTTAATAAATAAGCCTAAGACTATTTATAGTCGGAATAAAATTAGAAAGGAAAGGTCTATAATACCCTTGAGAAATTAATAAGACAGACTGCTGAATTCGCGACTCAGGGATCACAACTTGGTTCTATTGCTCGTGGAAGGTTCCACGGGTCATGGAACCCTATCGTGGCTTCCTGGTCCTGAAATTTGGGCTACTGGAATGAACCCTACGAGTTGGGTTCACGAATCGTGGAAACTTCCAAGGGTCGTGGAACCCACTCGTGGTTCATGTACTGAAATTCCTTGTCTCTGAAGATTGGTTCCACGAGTTAGGTTCACGACTCGTGAAAACTTCCACGGGTTGTGGAACCCAATTGTGGTTCCTGAGGACTTAATTATAGGCTACTAGAACAGGTTCCACAAGTTGGGTTCACGACTCATGGAAACTACCATGAGTCGTGGAACCCAATTGTCGTCCCTGAAGGTCATTTGTCTCTGGGGTTCCACGGGCAAGTTTAGCGGTTTCTGGAAACTTCTATGGTCCATAGACTTGAGTCATGGAATGAACTTCAGAGGAACAGTCCTATGATCTTTGTTCCACGAGTCTAGTCCATGACTCGTGGATTCTTCCATGGCTCATGGAAGTGACTCGTGATTCTGTTGACAGTTGAATTTTTTTATTTCTTCTAATTTTCTGAGCTAAGTCTGGGCTTGGAAGTTTTGGGGTGTTACAATATCTCCCACTTGGGATCATTCGTCCTCGAATAAAGACTAAATAAGCTGAGTTTGGAAGGAAGGAGATGCAATCCCTACCAACTGAGTACTAGAAACTGACATCTAACTGAATTGAGTTTCATGAACATGCAAATATGTTGAAATGCAAGGAAAATTGATGGAACGAAGTGCTGAGACTGGATTCATACAAGATTTAACTGAAATACTGGAGAGGAACTATTACCTCAAGCTGGAACTAAATCAGAAGGGAAGACGTGAGGATACTTGGCCGTCATGGCTGCTTCTGCTTCCCAAGTAGCTCCCTCCACGGACTATTCCTCCACAAAACTTTTACTGAAGTGCCTTCATTATTCCTCAACCTATGAACCTAACGGTGAAGAATCTCAACTGGAACTTCCTCATAGGTGAGGCTATACTTCATAGCCACACTCTCTAAAGGTACTATCAAAGTCGGATCACCACACACTTCTTCAACATGGAAATATGGAAGACTGGATGAACTGTTGCTAGTCCTGATGGCAACTCTAACTCGTAAGCCACATTACCAACCCTTTTCAGGATCCTGTAAGAACCTATATATTTCGGATTGAGCTTCCCTTTCTTGCCGAATCTCATCACCCCTTTCATGGGTGACACCTTAAGGAAAACCCAATCATCGATCTCAAACTCTAAGTCCCTCCTTCTCACATCTGCATGGGACTTCTGAAGACTCTGAGCCATTTTCAATCTCTCCCTGATGAGCCAAAATTTTATCCATTGCCTCATGAACCAAATCTAGCCCGATCAAAGCTGCTTCACCTACTTCGAACCAACCAATCGGTGATCTGAATCTACACCCATAGAGTGCCTCATATGGGGCCATCTGAATGCTAGAGTGAAAGTTGTTATTGTAGGCGAACTCTATAAGGGGCAGGTGATCATCCTAATTTCCTTTGAAGTCAATCACACAAGCTCTCATGATGTCCTCTAAGGTCTGAATGGTATGCTCTGCCTGACCATCCATCTATGGATGAAATGCTGTACTAAGATTCACCTGAGTACCAAGACCTTTCTGGAAAGATCTCTAAAAATGAGATGTAAACTGAGGACCTCTATCTGAGATAATAGACAAAGGAACTCCATGCAACCTAACTATCTCGTTGATGTAGAGTCTGGCATAGTCTTTCACTAAATCTGTAGTCTTTACTTCCAAAAAGTGAGCTAACTTAGCGACTCTGTCCACTATCACCCAAATGGAGTTATGTTGTCTGTGAGTACGAGGTAAACCCGTAATGAAATCCATGTTGACCACTTCCCACTTCCAAGTAGGAATGCTAATCTCTGTAGTCACACCTCCTGGTCTCTAATGTTCTACCTTAACCTGCTGACAGTTGGGACACTTTGCCACAAAATTTGCGATGTCCTTCTTCATGATGTTCCACAATAGACTTCCTGTAGATCACAGTACATCTTAGTTGCACCTGGATGAATGGAATATCTGGAATTATGGGTTTCTGAAAGGATATGCTATCTCAACTCACCCACATTTGGAACACAAAAGCGACCCTGGTAATGAAGCATACCATCTCCCCCTTAGGAGAAAACCTCGAATCTCTACTGATAAACTACACCCTTTAACTGAAGCAATATATGATCACTATCCTGTTTCTGCTTAACCTCCGCTACTAATGAAGATTCTAACCCATTCTGAACTACCACACCACCATCTAAGTGGCATACTCTTAAGCGCGCAAGCTGATGAACCTCCCTGACCAGTTCTCTATACTCTTCCTCAACATGAGATAAGCTACCTATAGACAGCCTACTGAGAGCATCAGCCACCATATTGGCCTTACCCAGATGGTAGAGCACATTCATATCGTAATCTCTGAGGAATTCAAGCCATATCCTCTGATGAAGATTCAACTCTTTCTGGGTGAATACATATTGGAGGCTCTTATGATCGGGGAACACATCAACATGAACACCATATAAGTAGTGCCTCCAGATCTTTAAGGCAAAAATGATAGCGACAAGCTCGAGGTCATGAGTCGGGTAGTTTTTCTCATGGGTCTTAAGTTTTCTGGAAGCATAAGCTATGACCTTACCTTGCTGCATCAAAACACAACCCAGGCCGACTCTAGATGCATTGCAATAAACAACATAACCATCTGAACCCTCTGGTAGAGTCAAAACATGAGTCGTAGTCAACCTTGTCTTCAGCTCTAAGAAACTCTTCTCACACTCATCTGACCACTAAAACTTGACTTTTTTTGCATTGACTTGGTCAATGAGATAGTTATGGGTCAAAATCCTTCTATGAACCTCTTGTAATAACTAGCAAAACCCAAGAAACTCCTGATGTCTGTCAGAGAGATGGGTCTAGGCCACTCCTTTACTACCTCAATCTTCTGGGAGTCAACTCGGATGCCATCACTAGACACCACATGACCAAGGAACGCGAAGGATTTCAATCAGAAGTCACACTTAATCAACTTAGCGAATAACTGCGGTCTTTGAGAGTCTGCAGAATGACCCTCAGATGATTCACATACTCCTCCTTATTTCGATAATAAACAAGGATATCATCAATGAAGACAATGACGAACAAGTCCAAATACTGTTTGAACACTGTGTTCATTAAGTCTATGAAATATGTAAGAGCATTGGCTAGTCCAAAAAATGTAACTACAAATTCATAGTGACCACACCGAGTCCTGAAGGCTATTTTTGGGATGTCACTATCTCTGACTCTGAGCTGGTCATAGCCAAATCTGAGGTCTATCTTGGAAAAGCAACCAGTGCCTTGAAGCTGGTCAAACAAGTCATTAATCCTGGGGATGGGATATTTGTTCTTTATTGTGACCTTGTTCAACTGACGGTAGTCAATGCACATCTTGAGAGAACCGTATTTCTTACGCACGAACAACACTGGAGCACCTCATGAAGAAATGTTGGGTCTGATGAAGCCCTTATCTAGCAGGTCTTTCAACTATTCTTTCAACTCCTTAAGATCGGCTGGAGCCATCCTATAAGGAGGAATCGAAATAGGCTGGGTATCTGGAAGGAGATATATTCCGAAGTCGATTTCCCTTTAATGAGGGATTCCGGGAAGATCTTCTGGGAACACTTCTGGAAACTCATTCACCACTGGGACTGACTCAAGAGTTGGGGTCTTGGAGTTTGAATCCTTAACCCGAACAAGGTGATAGATATACCCCTTGGAAATCATTTTTCTGGCCTTAAGGTAGGAGATGAAACGACCTAAAGGCACTGAGTTACTACCCTTCCACTCTAGGACTGGCTCATTAGGAAACTAAAACCGAATGATCCTAGTTCTAAAATTGACTGAGGCATAATAGGAATGTAACTAATCCATGCCTAGAATGATATCAAAGTCTACTATTTCTAACTCTACAAGATCTACTGAGGTGACTTTCTAGGAAACTGTGACTGGGCAATTTTTGTATACCCGTCTAGCTATAATTGGGTCACCAACTAGAGTAGAGACTGAGAAGGGTTCTAGAAGAGTTTATGGGCTAATACTGAAGTTTAATACTACATAAATAGTGATGAAGGAAAGTGTAGCCCCTGGATCTAACAATGCATAAACATCAGTATTAAAGACTCGCAACATACCCGTGACCATATCAGGAGAATACTCCTGATCCTATCGAGCCTGAAGTGCATACAATTTGTTCTGGCACTGACCACCACCTGTACCTTATGAGGTACCCTGCTCAGTAGGGCGACCTACTGGGGCTGGTGTAGAGCTGGCTTGATTTTGCGAACGATTGTCCCTGCCCTTCTGAGAATTTTTAGGGCACTCTCTCATCCTGTGGCCTGGCTTACCACACCCAAAACAATTTCAACTACCTACCATGCACTCACCCTGGGTTCCTACCACACTTCTTGCACACTGGGTTAGTGCGCCAACTGGTAACCATATATTGGGACTTAGAGCCTGACACTCCATCCCGACGATCCTTCTTCAACTTGGGCACTTGGGCACTAGCAGAATATGGAGTTGGTGCCGAACTTTTCTGGCAATATTGAGAGCGGTTTCCACCCTCTAACCTCTGTTGAAAGTGGCTATAATCACCTGTCCTAGCCCTCTTAGTATCACATCCCCTTTCCTTGATATTTTCCTCCTAATTCTATTAAACATAAGTAACCAGCCTAGAGAAATCCATTTCCTTAATGAGCATTGCGGTCTTGAATTCCTTGACCACGTCATCAGATACACCAAATGCGAACTTGCTCATATAAGCTCTAGAGTCAGGTACTATTGTCAGGGCATACTTGGATAGCTGAGTGAACTTCAAAGCATAATCTATTACGCTCATGTCATCCTGCTTCAGGTTGATGAACTCTTGAACCTTGGCTTCCTTGAGCTCTAGTGGGAAGAACCGGTCCAAAAAGGTTGTCTTAAAAGGATCCCAAGTCACTGGTCCTGCTTGGCACAACGAGATTCCTTCCACTGCTAGTACCAAGTATAAGCCACCCCTTTCAGCTGATAGGTAGCCAAGTCAGCACCCTCGACTAGAGTGACACCCATAATACCTGTCACCTTATGAATATCCTCCAAAAACTCTTGGGGATCCTCTTCAGACATGGACCCATGAAACTTTGGAGGGTTCATCCTTGTGAAATCTCGAATCCTAGCTGTGGTAGTATTGACCTGAGGTGGAGCTAGTGCGGCAGCCTGCTGGTTGACCTATGCGGTCATGACCTGAGAAAGTACTTGAAAAGCATCCCTGAATTCAGCATGCACAACCTGCTCATTCAATGGGTTTGCTGGAGCTGCTGGTGCTGGCTGATTCCTAGCGTTAGCTCTTCTGGGAGGCATTTTTTTTTAAATGCGAAGAGCAGGAGTTCGGATAGAGGAGATTTAAATAGAGTTCATACACTATAGCACAAACTCAAAAAGAAGGAAGGGAAGTTACTCTTAATGATGTCTCATAGCTTCTCCAGCAAAAGTGTGGCGCGCTTCACACTTATGAAAAAGACTCTACTTGACACGGCTTTAAGACACCCTAGGACACTTAAACCTGATGCTCTGATACAAATTTGTCACGCTCTGAGGATACCCCCTAGGCGTAACCCGGGATCCAGGACACAAGTGCCCCAGATTAACCCTTGGTCATAGCATAAATATACAAAAAATTAGTTTAAAGCATGCACTGTGCGGAAGCTAAACAATTTAATATCTGAAAATGAGAAAAGAGCCCAACAAGTCTGAATGTGTATAATATAAAAATAGTTTAGTGCTGACTAAATAACGACACTAACAACTGTTGAATCTAGTCTATGTTTGAAAGCCTTCTAACCGAATAGAAGTTGCTGGGACATGCCCCCAGCTAACTCTAATAAATATGAAACTGTAAATAAATGTGAAAGATATAAGCATGTCTATCATCTTCGAACTACTAAGGACTCACCAAATGAACTGTTGAATACGGACCGAAGGTCGAACTAAGTGTGGTCTGGATGCTGAGTGCCTGAACATACATCATAAAATGATATAGCACAAAGGTATGCGTCAGTACTTTGAATGTACTGAGCATGCAGGATATGTACAAACCTGGACAATATAGAATTGAACATGGAAATAGATGTACTGCAACATAACTGAAAGTTTAACTGAATGCAATGACCAAGTATTGATCATGAAATAACATGCTGAACTGAATATTGAACATAAATATTGGATACAAGGTCAATGCACATGAATTTGATGTGGGAGACAGTGCTAACCGATATACCCTAAGTTGAGCTAACAATGGGGCCAACCTGTAACCCTCGATGGAAGGGTGTTCATACATTGCCAAGGGTGTGAACAAGTTTGACGTTGATCCACTACTGATGTCCACAAGGGAAAAGGGTGTCAAGCCTAATCTGACGGGTGGCCCCTTCAGAACCTACGGTGGTACCGTAGTTCTAGAACTTAGGGATTGATACAAAAGGTCTCAGCCTAAAGCTGACGGGTGAGCCTTCATCCCTTAGTTCGCTCGTTTCTAAGTTTACTCCCAATTAAATATAAGCTAACATGCAACTATAACACTGGATAGCTCAAAACATAGGGACCTAATGGGTGAAAGGAACCCATTAGTGAAATCCCACATACCTGCAAGAATTCTGGATTTGAAGCTTGGAAGAAAGAACCCTAGGACTGGAACTTTGGAGAAGAAGCTTTGTCCCTTAGTTCGCTCGGTGCTAAGTTTACACCCAACTGAATGTAATAACACATGCAACTATAACACTGGATAGCTCAAAACATTGATATAATATGAGAATGCATATAAACATACTGAAGGATATGACCTTCAAATTTTGAAACGTGATCATCTGACTGACTTGTAACAAGCAATATTTATGAAGTACTGGAAATTATCACAAACTAGGGTTTCTGAGTTTTATACATGAGACTATACTAATTTCCCAAGAATTATAGACTAAGCATCACATAAGTTGTAGTATCTGAATAGAGAGAAATCTCTAAGGTTCTCAAACCCTAGGTCTAAATAATCATGGATGAATTAAAAGGGCTGACTAAATTCTAGGGACCTAATGGGTGAAAGGAACCCACTAGTGAAATCCCACATACCTGGTGAAGAAATCTACAGAGAAATCCCTGCAAGAATTCTGGAGTTGAAACTTGGAAGAAAGAACCCTAGGCTTGGAACTTTGGAGAAAAAGCTTTGTCTGACTTGAATCGCTTTTTGAAAGTACTTACTTTGTTTTGGGGAAATAGACTTAATAAAATAAACCTAAGACTATTTATAGTCAGAGTAAAATTAGAAAGGAAAGGTCTAAAATACCCCTGAGAAATTAGTAAGACAGACTATTGAAATTTGCTACTCAGGGATCATGACTTGGTTCTATGGCTCATGGAATGCTCTACGGGTCGTGGAACCCTATCGTGGATTCCTGGTCCTGAAAATTGGGCTACTAGAATGAACCCTACGAGTTGGGTTCATGACTCGTGGAAACTTCCATGGGTCATGGAACCCACTCGTGGTTCCTGTACTGAAATTCCTTGGTCTCTGAAGATTGGTTCCACGAGTTGAGTTCACGACTTGTGGAAACTTCCATGGGTCGTGGAATCTAATCGTGCTTCCTGAGGACTTAAGTATAGGCTACTGGAACAGGTTCCACGAGTTGGGTTCATGACTCATGGAAACTACCACCGGTCGTGAAACCCAATTGTGGTCCCTGAAGGTCATTTGTCTCTGGGGTTCCACGGGCAAGTTCTGCGGTCCATGAAAACTTCTACGGTCTATAGACTTGAGTCGTGGAATGAACTTTAGAGGAGCAGTCCTCTGATCTTTGTTCGATGAGTCCAGTCCACGACTCATGGATTCTTTCACGGCTCGTGGAAGTGACTCGTGATTCTGCTGATAGTTGAAAAAATTTGTTTCTTCTGATTTTCTGAGCTAAGTCTGGGTTTGGAAGTTCTGGGGTGTTACATCTCCTCTCTTCCATAACATACTTAGGAGCTGCAACTTGAAAAACTTCTACAATGAGACATACCAGAATTAAAAACTTCTAAGCTAGAACATTGAGGGGTTGAGACTTGAAGATTGAGATTCTTAGCTTGGAGATTGAAGCTTTTAGGAGTGGAGTTCTTTCCTCTATTTTGGAATTTTGAATGAGGGGTATGGGAAAGGTTTAGCCTAACAGGGGATAAAAACACACTACAAGTGTCAAAATAACCTCACTTAGGAGTTAAGATAATAGGGGAAAAGACCAATGTACCCCTGACTTAAGAATAGAAACTGCAGGAAATTGTCACCTCATGGGCTGCCCGACGGGTGTCTCACTCACGACGGCCCTTCAGACAAAAGCGTTGGACAAAAAATATGGGAGATAGGGTTGCTGGAGGGTTCTGACGGTGGGTTCCCATGGCCCTTCACAACAACGATGCCCATGGTGATAGCCCATCGGAGAAAGAAAGACAGAGGGAAAACCACTGTGAGGTTTTGACAGGGAATTCCCATAAGTCGTTGCTACTGTGACACCCGTTATGAATTCCCGTCGGACTGGAATATTTATGGCTTAGAACCATGGGATGATCATAGAAGACCTCAATGAAATAGATGAGTTTTGGATGCGAGCCTATGAGAATGCCTCACTCTACAAAGCTTGAATGAAACATTACCATGATCAGCAAATCCTAAAGCGAGAATTTTCTCCCAGAGATTGGGTTCTCTTGTTTAACTCTAGACTTTGACTTTTTCCGAGTAAACTAAAGTCAAAATGGGCTGGCCCCTTCAAGGTATTTCAAGTCTTCGCAAATGGAGCGATTGAGTTGGAAGCCAAAAATGGTTCAACATTTAAAGTTAATGGGCAATGAGTCAAGAAGTATTTGGGAATTTTGGAAGATGTTGCACTCCTAGAAGTGACCTACCTCGACGAACCATGAGTGATAGGTACCATCATCGAGCCGTGATGTTAAACCAAGTGCTTCTTAGGAGGCAACCCAAGCATCTACTTTTAATTTTCATATTTTTCTCTTGGTGTTCTTTTGTTATTGTTTTTGTTAAAGTTTGTCAGTACGAAACAAGCTAAGGGAGTTGGAATGTTTATCGGGCATCAAACCGCCTCTGTGCATGTAATGGGCGAAACACACTCGGGGAAGTGGGTTCACAGAAGCCATTGCCCATTGAAACAGACCCTCAATTCAACTTCCAAGACCATGTGCACCGGGTCATGCGATCGCACATCATATTATGCACGTCGCATCCCATTTTGCATGGTAGAAGAAGAAAGTTAGTATTTTAGTTGATGTTTTGGGACCAAAAACATGTGACTTGGCATGTGGACCGCACCTTCCATTATGTATATTGCATGTCATTTTGCACCTCCAACTAGAACACTGGCAATCCATCGATGTTTCAGCCTGACATGCGATGGCTGAGGCATTTCACATGCCCTCTTATATGTGTCGCAAGCCATTTTGCATGGAGGTAGATAGATCACTGGCACCCTCTCATTTTTAGTCATATGTGCAAAGGTCCGGGCACCTCTCCCTCGCCCTTATGCGCATCGCAGTTACCTCAGGGAGTATCTTCACCTAAACTTTATTTACATTAGGGACAATGTTCCATCCAAGGTTAGGGGTGCTAGAATGTGTTTGAATTGGCAAAGTGTTCTCTTGTTTGGCTTTAAAATTTTGGTCTCCTTGTTAATAGTTAGTGAATAGACTCCAGGAGTTTTCTTCATACCACGGTTCTTTCCAAAGTACCAAATTGTTTCTTTTATTTTTGTTTTCTTTTGTTTATTTTGTAAGTCAAACCAAGTAGGTGTTTCCCTATGATAAATTGAGAGGCGACTTTTTTATGGGAAAATGTCAAGTTTTAGTTGAAAATTGAGTATGTGTGTCCTTGTCTCGAAATAAACCCACCAAAAAAATTCTTGTCAATAAGTTTTTGCAAAAAAAAATTAAAGAAAAAGAGGGAAAATAATTTTGAGTAAAGCGTTCTCTTGGCATGACTTGCACCCTCCCTGTTTGTCTTGATCGATTCATATATGAGTGTGTAAAAGAACTCAGTATAGCTTGTCAAAAGTCATTTGTCCCAATTAATTGTGAGACTAATTGTAAAATTCTTGTGTTGTGATGCCTTGTGTGGTAAGGCAGCACTTCATTCTTGTGTGCATGTTTTAGTCTAGAACCTGCCCCGAATATGATTCAAGGAAATCCTAGATATAACTGATACTTGGAAGATGACCTTTGACCCTTTTTGGATAATCACTTCACCCAAATTGACTTTCCTTTACATTGACCCTAGTCAGCCCTTTGAGCTTGTGACCTTTCTTTGGCACCTTATTTGAAACTTGGAATCTTGATTTTTGCACCCATCATCCTTAATGGATCAAAAGTAAATTATAGGCTAAAAGCCTCAGTATGGGGGAATTGAAATGATAACATAGGCAAAAGCTTAAGTTTAGGGGTTCATGCATGATACAATATTAGCCGGCACAACCCCTACAAGGCTATTCCCTTGGAACCAAGCAAAGAAATTCAAGCCTTACAAGCTCTATTCATGAAGAAAGAGGCTTTGAGACCATCGAGGAGCATAGATCAAGGATCTATGACTTGTAGATGATCACTTGGTCTGAATAAAAGATTGTCAATGAATCTGTCAGGAAGTGCGACCCAGGGTGAGTTAGGCACTTCCCCTGGTATGACGATCACCTCAACTTCGCACCTCATGTGCATCCCAGGGTGCATTGGGAACTTTGTTTTGTGCACTTGGCACCTCAGTCTGCCCCAGATCCATCATGGGCACTTTCTTTTGTGCATTTGGCACCTCAGTCTGCCCCGGATCCATCATGGGCCAAATTTAGAGTCTTCCAAGGTCACTTTTTGGCCTTTAATCATACAAGGAAAACACTATAAATACATGCCTTAGTCATTTCAATTCCTTAGTTTTGGATGAATATTGAAGAATGCTTTGAAAGATTGTAGTTTCTATTCTAGCTTGTAGTCATTGGGTGGATTTCTCAATTAGTTAATCTAGTGTAGAAATCTATTAGATAGATTCCTAATAGTCTATTGGGTGGATTCTTAATAGGTACTTGAGTGATTAAGGGTGGATTCCTTTGATTGTTTGTTAACTTCTTTGCTTGATTAATCATATTGAGTTATCCATTTGTGGATTCATTTGGTTTATCTTATTGTTTAATTGAGGAATTATTGTTAGTTGATTAGGTTCAATTTTTAGGTGAAGGTATAAAGTCCTTTGTTGCCCATAAACTTGATTAATTAGCTTTGATTCACATATCTTTTGTTTATTTTATTTCCTTATTTGGATTTCAATTAGTCCCCCTAATCGAGATCTTATCATTTGGTATCAGAGCCTAAGCTAAAGGATTATTCTCACAATTCCTAATCCTAGGTTCTTAAATCTGAAAATTATAAAAAAAATAGGTGAAAAACGTTTTTGGATAAATTTTACAAAAAAATAAATTGTTAGACCTTGTGTTTGTTTGAAATTCGGATACTAGAATCGTGTTCTCTTATATCAATTGGGTGTAGATCTGAGATTTGAGCTTATTTGGAGTTGAATTGAAAAATTCACCATTGTTGGGTGAAGAAGCATGAAGAAAAAGTTCAAGGGTTTCATAGATTTAGGTTGATTTGAGACTTCAAACATATTGGGCTTTGATCCCCTAGTCATAAGGAGCTTGAATCTCAAATTTGGAAGAATTTGGTTGAGGTTTGAAGGATCTACCATTTTTGAAGTTTGAAGCACTTGAAGAACACAAAGTGAGTCTCTTCAATTTGGATTGAATTGATTCTAATTTGTACCTGGCTTTGTTCTCTATATCGAGGAGAGGCTACGTTTCAAATTTGGAGTCAATATGAGTTAAATTGAGAGAGTTGTAAATTTGAAATTCATAAGTTGTTCTTGGTGTTCTTCAGGGTCTTGTTGAAGAAAAAGGTGAATTAAAGGTGTTTGATCCAAAGAAGAACCAAAAGGAAAGAGTAATTGTGTTAGTACAAAAGGAAATTTACCAAAGAGGGCAAGTACTAGGAGAAAAAGTACAAGAATGATCAGAAAAAGAGTACAAATCGGAAGCTTCAGGTGTTCTGCCTAGGGAAGGTGCAAAGCAGAGTACGTTGGGAACTTTACCTGGTGCGTTTCACACCAGCACTTTGCCCTGGGGAAGTTGAAAATCTGTTTTGTTGTGCGAAGTGAGGTGTGTTGGGCACTTTGCCTGGTGCATTTCACATCAGCCTCCGCACAACCAGAAAGTTGCAAATCCGATTCTCTCCGACAAATCTCAGGTTCTATCTTCTTAGTTTCATTTCTTTGATTCGTCTATCATCTATAAATCCTAAGACTAATTAACAACAAGTATTTGGTCTACTTAGTTGTGATTATATCTCTTGTATTCGTTTCATTTTGTACCAATTTCTTGTGAGCTTTTATCATTTAAGCATTCATTGGAAACCTTCTTGGCTCCGTCCGTTTGATTTTGAGTCATCCTTCTTTCGAGTAATAAGAATCCATTCCTCCACAAAATATAGGTGACCTTGTGACTTGGTTGAGCAAGAAGAGTTCACTATCAATCTTAGGAATATGCATAGAAGGTAAGTTGAGCGTTCACATATGAGAGGTGTGAGAAACTTTACTACTAATCTCGTTTGCTTAATTTTGGAGGTATAATGTCTAAGGCACTTGATTTTTCTCATGAAAGAGAGGGTTCCTTTAGTATTAAGGTGGCCTTTGCCTTAATCACAATGCAATTAGTGGAAATAAATGGGAAGATAGTACATATGAATGGAAGGATGGATTGTATGGAGGATAGGATGGTGATTGTTGAGAGTCCTAATCAGGAAGACTCATCTCATACTACTCATGGGTCAGGAGGAAATAGGACTTAGAATTCTCAATGATGATTACCCCAGGGAAAGAATCTCACTTATGCAACCCCCGAGCCAATCTAAACTTCACCTCATAAAGCCAACAACCACTATTCCAAATGTCTAACTCTCAGACAATGTTAGACAAAACCCCACTCATCCAAATTACCCCCTATAAGAGGAACGTTCTTTTGTAGCAAATCAAAACTGAAATCCACTCCAAAATGCATCACATGCTAACTTGTACATACCACATAACCAAAACCAAGAGCCTTACCAAAATAACCACCACAACCCACTCTACGAAGAGTATGAGGAAACATTTGCTAATAGAAACTATGATGGTCCTCAATATGGTGGAAGACAAGGTTATGGTGCACCAAGAGATCGAGTGCAACCCGAAGGTTATGGTTGGAACCAAGGTCCAAGATGGCAAGGGAATGGAGAATTAGGTCAATAGTATAATGATTGCAATGGTGATCCTTATTGTAACCGATGTGATAGATATGGTGGTCACTATAAGGAGAGAAATGGTTATTATCATCAAGGAGATCGTGGTGATCATGAAAGGGGATTGCATACAATCAAGGTTACTCTTCCAACATTCAAAGGTAGTAGTGATCCAGAAGACTTCCTTGAGTAGAGGTTACAAAGTGAGAGAGGATCTTTCTCACAAACAACATTTCGGGTGCCTTGAAAGTCAAATATGCCATTACTCAATTTGAGGGATATGCATCCACATGGTGGGGGTCCAAAGTAAGAGAATGAGTCTAAGATCTCATTCATGATTTGCTAGCTCTAATGGAGGTGAGGTATGTTACACCTACTTATCATCAAGAAGGTGTACATGCTTCGACAAGATGCCAAAAGTGTTGAAGAATATTATGATGAGTTTGAGAGTTTGAGAATGAAGTCCAAGGTTGATGAGCCTATACTAAACACGGTGATCTGGTATTTCTCCAACTTGAGACATGACATCTCAAAACCCATGAGACTTCAACACTATGCAAGTCTAGAGGAGGCTTTTCATGATACCTCTAAGGTTGAAAGGGACTTGAAAGATGAGAAATCATACAAGGCCAAGGATACTTCAACTTTGTCATAGAGCAAGAGGGAAGATAAGTGGAAGTCTTCATATATCCAAGAGCACTTCAAAGGTAGTTTCAAGCTACTCAAACTAAATCCGACTACAAAGTGAAAGGGGACGACAAAGCTAAAAGAGGCAATCTTGTTAAACCTAACATTGCTCGTCCTTCTACCATTTAATGCTTTAGATGTTAAGGTAGAGGACATATTTCAACTGAATGTCCTAATAAAAGACCCATTATGGCTTTTCTTGATGGATATCATATGGATGATGAAGAGGAGTGTGAGGTTAAGAGAAAGAATGATGAGCTTAATAACGAAGAACCATTGGGTTGTGATGAAGAGAGGTTGGAAGAAGGTGTTGAATTTTGCTTATATTTTGAGAAGAGGAGAGCCTATAGAGTGTGAAGATGGTAAGCCTAAGGTTAGTCAAGAGGAAGAAGTCTCAGATATTGATGTTGAGCCTTTGCAAGTGAATGTGAACTTATCATGCGTCGTGAGATGAATTATGGGGGCCCTTGCTAAAGAAGATCTTGATCAAAGAGAAAACATATTCCATGCTCGTTGTAAGATCATGTATAAGGTATGTTCTCTTATCATTGATAATGGGAGTTGTACAAATATTGTGAGTGAAAATTTCATTGAACGAATGCAACTTCCTAGTGACAAGCATCCTTTCCCCTACAAGTTATAATGGCTCAATGAAAATGGTGATATGAAGGTGACCGAGCAAGCAACAGTTAAATTTAGCATTGGCAAGTATCAAAATGAGATTCTATATGATATTGTGCCCATGCTAGCATGTCATGTGTTTCTTGGTAGACTATGGTAATTTTATAAGGATGTGCAACATCATGGGAGGTCTAACAAGTACTCATTTGTACTTGGAGGACAAAAGTTTATCCTTGCGCCCTTGACACCCTATCAAGTGAGTGAGGATTATAGAATCATGAAAGAACTTTGAGTAGTAATTTGAAGGGAAGGAATTGAAAGTAATAAGAGAGAAGTGTTGCTTGTACATAAGAAGAAGTACTTGGCTAATGAGGAGGATGACTTGCTTGTGGATGTGGGGCCAAGTAAATGCTTGAAAGGCATGGATGAGGAACACTCCTTAGTGGGACTCATCAACATGGAAGTTGTATTGCACACTAACTAAGGTACTAGCAATTTGCCTAGTACTAATTCTTCTCTTTTGCAAGTTCGTAAAGGATTGCTTTACAATGAGGTTCCTCAAAGATTTCCTTATGAAGATAGAATGACAAATATCACGGGATCCAACTCTAAGGATTCTAACTTGAGAGAGAAAAAATAAGACCAATCCTATTAGTCCAAGATGATTCTTGAGATGGGGATGCCTTACAAGCCAAGGTTTGGACACAAGCATGCCAATTTGACTCTCCAAACCCAAGGTATGTACCCATTCCATTTGACTCCAAGTGATCCTTAAAGGCCTGATGACATTTATGTTGTGGTAGGTAGACTCTTGCGAATGGGTGCTTATATGCCCTATCATGAACATGTTAATGTCTTGCATCTTACATCTTTGTTTGATGCCAATGTGCCTAATTTGCATGGCCCCTGAGTTTGGGATGCCAATTCTATATGTTGTTTGTTGAAAAGTCTGTGTGGTACATTTAGTACCAAGATCTTGATGCCTACTACTTGTTACCTTTATATGGGTAGAAAACTTACAGTGTAAAGTTGGACTCTTGAGAGCATGCTCGAATCTTAATTGAAAGGTACCTAACTTTTTAGGAGGACCACGTGTATTTGAATGAACGTGTTGCTAATAGGTCCCTCATTACCTTCCCAAGCATGCCTATTTTTGAATATGCCCTCCCTATGAGGAGTTGTGTGAAAAGAAAAGGTGACACTTGTGTGTTGAGCCGCAAGTTGTTATCTTGTGTCCAAACATGTGAGAATATGCTTGATAGGATCCTTGTACCTAATTGTAAGCTTGCATATGAGGACACCTTGATTGACACTAGTGATGTTTTTACCTTTCTTTACTATCTTTTTGTATGTGATGATATTCATGATTGTGTTAAATATGCATCTTATGTGGGCATGAGTTTTGTGACAAGAGAAGGTGATGTGTGCCCGGATGTCATTATTATATCCTTGGGTGTTTCCCATTGTGGTTCTTTGCTTGATACAACTTTGATGAGACTAGAGTGCTAGATACCTTCCTCTACTACCTCTTTGCATTCGATGATGTTCATTCTTTTTGGTAAATTCCTTTTTGTACTAACACAAGTACTCTTTCCTTTTGGTTCTTCTTTGGATCAAACACCTTTAATTCTCCTTCTTCTTCAACAACACCTTGAAGAACACCAAGAACAACTTATGAATTTCAAATTTCCAACTCTCTCAATTTAACTTGGATTGACTCCAAATTTGAAATGTAGCCTCTCCTCGATATAGAGAACAATGCCTGGTATAAATTAGAATCAATTCAATCCATATTGAAGAGACCCATTTTGTATTCTTCAAGTTCTTCAAACTTCAAAAATGTTAAATCCTTCAAACCTCAACCAAATTCTTCCAAATTTGAGATTCAAGCTCTTTATGACTAGTAGATTAAAGCCCAATAGGTTTAAAGTCTCAAATCAACCCAGATCTATGAAACCCTTGAACATGTTCTTCAAGCTTCTTCAGCCAACAATGGAGATTTCTTCAATTCAACTCCAAACAAGCTCAAATTTCATATCTAGACTCAATTAATACTAGAGAACACGATTTTAGTATTAGAATTTCAAACAAACACAAGATCAAACAATTTTTTTGTAAAATATTTCCAAAAACGTTTTTCACCTATTTTTTTTTTGAAGTTTTCAGATTTATGAACCTAGAATTAAGAATTATGGGAACAATCCTTTAGTCTAGGTTCTGATACCAAATGATATGAACTCGATTAGAGGGACTAATCGAAATCCAAATACAGAAATGAAATAAATAAAATATATGTGAATCAAAGCTAATTAATCAAGTTTATGGGCAAAGAAGGACGTTATACCTTCACCTCCCAATTGAATCTAATCAACCAACAATAATTCCTCAATCAAACAATAAGAGAAACCAAATGAATCCACAAATAGATGACTCTATATAATTAATCAAACAAAGAAGTTAACAAGTAATAAAAGGAATCCATCCTTAATCTCTCAACTACCTATTAAGAATCCATCCAATAGACTATTAAGAATCCACCCAATAGATTTCTACACTAGATTAACTTATTGGGAAATCCACCCAATAACTACAAGCTAGATTAGAAACTATAAGCTTTCAAAGTAATCTTCAATATTCATCAAAATCTAAGGAATGGAAATGACAAAGGCGTGTATTTATAGTGTTTGCTTTGTACAATTAAAGGCCCAAAAGTGACCTTGGAAGACTCTAACTTCAGCCTATGATGGGTCTGGGGCAGATTGAGGTGCCAAATGCACAAGGGGAAGTGCCCAACACACCCTAGGTCGCACATGATGTGTGAAGTTGTGGTGCTGGTTCCACCAGGGGATGTGGCCAATGCACCCTGGGTCACACCTCTAGGCAGATTAACTGACAGTTTCTTCTTCATCCCACGCACTCATCCAGAAGTCATAGATCCTTGATCTATGCTCCTCGATGGTCTCCAAAGCCTCTTTCTTCATGCATAAAGCTTATAAGGCTTAGAGTTCTTTATCTTGGTTCTGAGGGAATAGCCTTGTAGGGGTTGTACCGGCTGATATCGTATCAATGCACCAATGTGGAGAAGAAAAAGATGTATTTCAATGCAAGGTAGAACCATATGCCTAAATCAAAAATTGCTTTAAATTGTCCAATGAAATGAACAAAAAATATAGAAAATAAAGAATTGGTGCTACCAAGAAAAGGTGATAAAGGAAGTTGAATGATCAAGTTGAAGGGAAACCTTGGGTTGTGAGAGGGTGAAATAAGGTGAAGTTATTGTTTGAAAATGTGAGCGGTGTTTTGAATGATCACAAAGAGCGTTAGGGAGGGTTAGTGTCACGCCCTAAGGCTACCCCCTAGACGTAACACGGGATCTGGAACACAAGTGCTCCAGATTAACCCTTGGTCATAGCATACTCAGAAATCAATTTAGGAAATATAGCAGAAGCATACTAGATACAAATAGGAAAACATAACTTAAATAAGGATAAGTTTTAAGAAGTATCAACTCCATACAACAGAAAACAAGTCTAGCTATGTCTGAAGCCTCTAAACTATCATAAGAGCTGATGGGACAAGACCCCAACTAGCTCGAGAAATCCGAAGACAACAACATAAGAGAAATAGGTCTAATACTGGCCCTTGGATAAAAGGTCTCACCACTGGAAGCTGGGTCTTCGGCAAGATCTAGTCACGAGTGTGAGGGAACGAGCCTGAATTTGCATCATCAAAGGATGTAGCACAAGATATGTGTCAGTTTAAAGTATGTTTTAAGTATGTTTTCATCATATTAATGCATATCTCATAAGGGCACATCATAACTTGAGTGGTAAACATGAGATAAGAGTCAAAACTTTAAATAAATATCATAAGCTTGAACAAGTCAAAGCATTCATATGGGAGTTTTTTATAATCGACAATGGACAATGCGAGCTACATGGAATCTAACTATAAACCATAGTTAGCAAAGTTGACTTGAACCATGCCAAGGAACGAGTCACCATATCCAACTATAGCACCATATCCAACTAGTTGGCAAAGCTGCCCTAATGCCCGCTAAAGCACAGGACACCATAATCAAGATGTGGAACCACTCTCATAAGCCCATAGGGCACTTCAATCCTACGCTAGCAACATAGTTTTGCACTTGGATAATCAAACCCTCATCTCTCGGTGCTAAATACTACTCCCAAAATATGTACATATAGCTCATAAATTCATAGTGGCAAAATTTCATGCCAAATCTTGTTGAAAAACATGAAAACAAATCGGGCATCATGCAATTCTCATATCATCGGTTCTTGAAGCTTAGCATAGCCATAATTCAAAACATACTTTTCCTCCTTAAATTCATACTTGCAAAATTAGGCATGCAATTTCATAAATACATAATGACATATTATCTAAACATGTAAACTTTCACTTAAAAACATGCAATTCAATGGAATTATACTAGAAATCAACTTTAATGCATGGGCTTTTGAAAATAATTAAGAAATCTTAATCAAATCATAAATAAACAATAAGAAACCATGAATTGATGCTTAGAAACTAATTTCATAAGTTCTTCCCCAATTTAGATCAAAACTTTAATTTCACAAGTTCATAATTCAAAATAAGAATTGGGGTTTTGGGCACGAGGGTGAGAGGAACCCATTGTTGAATACCCACATACCTTGATTGAAGCTAACCCACTTGAAATTGAAATGAAAGGAGACTTGATCTTGGAGCTTGCGAGAACTTCTTTTCCTTTTTGGGAGAAGAATGAAGATTTGAGAAGGGACTTAGGCTAATGAGGGTGAAAACCCTTCTACAAATAGTCAAAATGACCTCAATTTGGAGTTAAAAGGGTGGGTAATGACTAAAATACCCCTGGGACATAATTAGGAAAAAGCTAGAAAAAGTTGACTTTCAGGGACCACAGACGAATTCCACGTGTCGTAGACCAAACCACGGCTTGTGGTTTCCACCCGTCGTTCCTAGCCAAAAAGATAGGCCACAGAAACTAAACTACGGGTCAATAGGATGGACCCGTAGAATGGATCACGGGTCATAGACCCAAGTCGTAATTCCTGGGGACTTAGCTGGTCTCTGATTTAATACCACGAGTGGACACTACGGTATGTGGTTCAGACCATGGTCCGTAGAAGTCACTTGTGGTTCCTGAGGAAACAGGCAACCCTTAGATCAAGTCCCACGAGTCAACTTTACTGTCCAAAGAGTGAACTACGGTCCATAGAACCAACTCGTGGTTCTCAGACCAGAGGCTAACCTGCAGAAGGCATTTTCACGGTTCCATTCCATGACTTGTGGTTCCAACCATGGTCCATGGTTTGGACCCGTAATTCCTAAGAACATGAAATTTTTTAGAGTTTCAAACTTAGAAAGCTGGTTCGATTTCTGGGGTGTTACAATATCTCCCCATTGGGATCATTCGTCCTCGAATGAAGACTAAACAAGGGATAAATGAAAAAGAAACAGCCCAACCAGTCAAAAATACCTGAAGACCAACATGAAAATTGAACTCTTTAACTTAAAACATGATTGAATCAACTTCGAGAACATGAATGTATGCTAGGATCATGAGAGGAACCGATGGAATAAAATCGAAGGGACATACTAAGGAGGAAACTACTACCTCAAGCTGAAATGGAATCGAAAGGAAAAAGATGAGGGTACTTGGCCTTTATGTCCTCTTCTGCTTCCCAAGTGGCTCCCTCAACTAGCTGATTTCTCCAAAGGACCTTTATCGAAGTGACTTTTTTGTTTCTCAACCTCCAAATATGATGATTAAAGATCTTCACGGGAACCTTCTCATAAGTGAGGCTATCCTTCACACCTACATCCTCCAAGGTAATAATCAAGGCTGGATCACCAACACACTTGTTCAATAAGGAGACATGAAAAACTGGATAAACCGCTTCCAAATCCGATGGCAAATCCAACTCAGTAGCAACCTTACAAACTCTCCTCAGGATCCGATAAGGACCTACAAAATGGGGACTGATCTTTCCTTTCTTGCCAAATCTCATCACCCCCTTCATGGGTGACACTTTCAGAAAAATCCAGTCATCAACTTCAAATTCCAATTCCCTTTTTCGCACATCCGTATATGATTTATGTCGACTCTGAGCAGTCTTTAACCTTTCCCTGATCAGCTGAACCTTCTCCATAGCCTCGTGAACTGAATCTGGACTAATCAAAGCTGCCTCACCTAACTAAAACCAGCCAATAGGAGATCTACATCTTTGACCATAAAGTACCTCATACGGAGCCATCTGGATGCTAGAGTGAGAGTTGTTGTTTTAGGCAAACACGATAAGAGGTAAGTGATCATCCCAATTACCTTTAAAATCAATCACACAAGCTCTCAACATATCCTCCAAAGTTTGAATAGTACGCTCTGCCTGGCCATCCGTCTGAGGGTGAAAAGTTGTGTTAAGCTTTACCTGACTACCAAGACCTCTCTAGAATGATCTCCAAAACTGAGAGGTAAACTGAGTACCTCTATCTAAAATTATAGACAAAGGAATACCATGCAATTGGACTATCTCCCGGATGTAGAGTCTGACATAATCGTCTACTTAATCCATAGTCTTAACAGCCAAGAAGTAGGATGACTTAGTCATCCGGTCCACAATCACCCAAATTGAATTGTGTTGCCTTCGAGTACGAGGCAAACCTGTGCTGAAGTCCATATTGGTCGCTTTCCACTTCCAAGTAGGAAGTTCAATATCTTAAGTCATGCCACCCGGTCGCTGATGTACCTTCACTTGCTGACAGTTGGGACACTTAGCCACAAAATTGGCTATGTCCCTTTTTATGCCATTCCACCAATAGAATTCCCGTAGGTCATGGTACATCTTGGTGGCACCAGGGTGAATGGAATATCTAGAACTATGAGCCTCAGTCAAAATCTACTGTCTCAACCCATCTACATGTGGCACACACAATCGAACCTAATAACGAAGCACCCTATCTCCCCCTTGGGAGAAAACCTCAAACCTTTGTTAATGGACGCACCCTTTAGTTGAAGCAAAATAGGATCACTATCTTGCTTTGCCTTCACTTCAGCTACCAGAGATAATTCAAAACCATTCTGAAGAATAACACCACCTTCTATCGAGTCCATAAGGCGAAATCCCAATTGAGATAGCCTATGAACCTCCTTAACCAATTCCTTCTTCCCGTCTTCGACTGAAGACACAATACCCATAGATAATCTACTAAGTGCATATGCCATAACATTAGCCTTAACCGTATGGTAAAGCACACTCATGTCATATTCCTTAAGAAGCTCAAGCCATCTCTTTTTACGCAGATTCAATTCTTTTAGAGAGAACACATACTGAAGGCTCTTATGATCGGTGAATACATCCACGTGGACACCATACAAGTAGTGTCTCCAAATTTTCAAAGCAAAAACCACTGCTACTAACTCAAGATCATGAGTAAGGTAGTTCTTCTCATGAATCTTGGGCTGTCTCAAAGTATAAGCAATCACTTTACCACACTGCATCAACACACAACCCAAACCATTCCTAGAAGCATCACAATACATGACAAAATCATCTAGTCCCTCTGGTAGAGCCAACACTGGAGCTGTGGTCAATCTAGTCTTCAATTCCTGAAAGTTCTTTTCACAAAGGTCAGACCACTGAAATTTAACCTTCTTCTGTGTCAATCGAGTCAATGGGGAAGCAATGGAAGAAAACCCTTCCACAAACCTCCTATAGTAACCAGCTAATCCCAAGAAGCTCCTAATCTTAGACGGAGAAGTGGGTCTAGTCCAGTTCTTTACTGCCTCAATCTTTTGAGAATCAACTCGAATACCATCTCTAGTCACAATATGACCCAGAAAAGAAACATACTGCATCCAAAAGTCACACTTGCTAAACTTAGCAAATAACTACCGATCCTTGAGAGTTTGCAACATCATTCTCAAATGGCCCACATGCTCCTCCTCACTCTGAGAATAGATGAGGATATCATCAATGAAAACAATCACAAATATATCCAGATACTATTTGAACACACGTATCATCAAATCCATAAAAGCTGCAAGAGCATTCATTAGACCAAAAGATATCACAACAAATTCATAATGACAATACCGAGTTCTGAAGGCTATCTTCAGAATATCACACTCTCGAACATGAAGCTGATGATAACCGAATCTAAGGTCGATCTTGGAGAAGAAACTAGCACCCTGAAGCTGATCGAACAAGTCATCAATCCTAGGAATGGGATACTTATTCGTGATTGTGACCTTGTTCAACTGACGGTAGTCAATACACATTCTGAGAGAACCATCTTTCTTTCTCACAAACAAAACTAGGGCACCCCATAAAGAAATGCCAGGCCTGATGAAACCCTTATCAAGAAGATCCTTCAACTGATCCTTTAACTTCTTAAGTTTCAAGTGAGTCATTCAATATGGAGGAATAGAGATAGGATTCGTGTCTGGGAGAAGATCTATCCCAAAGTCGATCTCGCGCTTGGGAGGGACTCCGGGCAATTCCTCGGGAAACACTTCTGGGAACTCATCCACAACAGGGACAGACTGAAGAGATGGGGTTTCGGACTCCATGTCCATGACCCGAACTATATGATAAATATAACCCTTAGAAATCATCTTCCTATCCTTAAGATAAGATATGAAACGACATTTCGAGGATGGGGGACTACCTTGCCACTCTAAGATGGGTTCACTTGGAAACTTGAAACTGACAACCCGAGTACAACAATTAACCGAAGCATAAACGGCATACAACCAATCCATACCAAGAATAACATCAAAATCAGTCATCTCCAACTCCACTAGATCCGCTAAAGTGACTCTATGAAGGACTGAGATAGGGCAATTTTGGTAGATTCTTTTGGCTAGGACTGACTCACCAACAGGTGTAGAGACACAAAAGGGTTCTAAAATAAATTTAGGACAAATTTCAAATTTGCATGCTACATGATCTAGCATGGATAGCATGGTTGACACGAGCATGGATGGTATAGATGACACATACGATGTTCATGCAAAGGGAAGCTTATGAGTCCGTGGGAGTGATATGAATGAAGAAAAGAGGACATTTGTGCAAGTGGCTAGGCTTTAAATTCAAGAATCCACAAAGAAGACAATCAAACAAGGCTCTTACCTCATTAAGGGAAATATTGTAAAAAGTCAATGTCTTCTTATTTCCTTAGTATAAGTAGAAGTTTTTCTTCATTTTTGAAGACCATTTTTGGATGTTGAATATTGATACTCTAAATTTGTAGTTGATATCTTAGTGACTAGTTTAATTCCCTTAAGGAATTAGTGAGTGATTAGGGTGAACTCTCCTAATTGTTAGTTAACTTCTTTTGCTTAATTAATCAAAGTGTCACCCATTTATGGAATTCATTTGGTTTTCTTGGTTGATTGAGTAGGGTTAATTTCTTAGTTATTGAAATAAATTGGGAGGTGAGGGTATCAAGTCCTTTGTTGCCCATAATTTCAATTTCTAGTTGTTAATCCACATATCTTTTCCTTCTTTCTTTCTTGTTTGTTATTTTTCCATTATCATTTGGTATCAAGAGCTTGGTTTAGGTTTGTTTTCACAAATCTATGTCTTGGGAATTTGATATCTTCAAAATCCAAAAAAAAAAAAAACCAAAAAATTGTCTTGTTTTTTATACTAGATTTTTGTTCCTTAGTGTTTTTTGAGTCTAGATTTCAAATTATATTAATTTTGGAGTTGTAGAATTGAAGTTGTCATTGAAGGACTTTGAAGCTTTGAAAACTTGCAAACTTTAAAAGTGGGTCTTTTGATTGGGAAGAAATTGGAGCTTAAAAACTATTGGGATTTGTTCCCTAAGTCGAGGGGAAGCTAATTCTAAAGTTTGAGCCAATTTCGAGTTGATTTGAAGATGTTGGTGTTTAGTGTATGTTCTTGGTATTCTAGGTGTTGTTGATATTCATCAAGAACATCTTGAAGAAGAAGAAGCCAAAAGGTACATTTGATCCAACTTTTCCAAGTCAAAGTGGTCAAAGATGTTTGTTGGGTCCACAAGTGGAATTTAAAAAAAAAAAAATACGAAGGACCAAATTTGCTCCTTAGAAAATGTTTTGGGGGCTGAAAGATGCACACTTGCAAACTTGGACAGAATGCTTCAAATTTTGCGACCCCAAAATTTTTCCAAATGTCCAAACTTCAGTTTTCTTCTTCAACACTCATTTCTCTTTGATTTCTCAACTATTTAACACCTGATTAACATCTTTAATTACTTGTTAACTAGTTTTAAAACATCAAATCATCTCTTTGATTCTCCAAATTACACAACAACAAGTAGTTTCTCCTACTTTTTGTTACTTAATTCTTGAGTCCAAATTTTTTCGTGCCTCTTCCTCCTTCTTTTCTTGTCTTGTTTCGTTGATTAATTTCTTGATTCAAGTCCGTTTAGAGTCTTTCAAGTCATCCTTCTTTCAAGAGTCATAAGAATCCACTCCTCCACAAAGGATAGGTGACCTTGAGTAGATTGAGTGGAGCTAGTTCACTACCAATTTTGAAACGACGCCATAGAAGATGAGTTGAGAGTTTACATACGAGTGATGTGAGGGTTTTTTCCTACTAATATTGTTTGTTGAGTTTTTGTAGGTACAATGTCTAATCATTTTCCTTATAACCATGGAGGAAGGAGCTTGGTGAACAAAATGGGGACGAATTTCAATGTATCAAGGAGGGTGACCAATATGAATGAAAGGGTGGTTGAAACAAATGGGAGGTTTGGAGGTATGGAGGAAAGGGTGAAAAGGGTTGATAGTATGAATGAAAGGAGGTTCCTTATGACAAGTCAAAGTGAAGAAACAAGAAGGACCTCGGGTCAAGAATCCAACCTAAACTACCCCTAACCAAATTGGAACAAAACCTACCCTCAAACAACATTCTGAATGAACCCAAGCTATGATAGGCAAGTCACCCCACATCCAAATACACAACCATATCATCCACCACAAAGGAGTCCTTTTGTGGAAAACCAAGATAGAAGCCAAGCACCTCCACAAAATATATCACATGCATCCTTGCATGTACCTTATGTTCCAACCCAACAACACTACCCACAAGTACCCTACCAAAATATCTATTATCAAAACCCTCTTTATGATGAAATGTGTGAAGAGGTTAGCCCGAATAAATGGTGGGAAGGACACGAAGTCTTTGGTATGAACCAAGGCATGAGATGTCAAGGAAAATGGGATAGTGGATATAGGTATAGGAATGAATAAGGAAGGTGTGAAGATCGAAGTGATCGATATGGTGGTCTAGGTGTTCCAAATCATGGGATGGGTGAAAACATGGAGAGTCTTCCAATGTTCCAAGATGGTAGTCAAGCTATTCAAGCTATCTACAACATAAAAGGGGAAGACCAAGCCTATGGAGGTAATCATGATATACCTCAATCTTCTTCTCCTTATATCATTCAATGTTATAAGTGTCAAGGTGAAGGACATATTGCTATAAATTGTCCACAAAAGTGGTCAAATGTTATCTTGTGTGATGGACCTTATGCTAAAAATGTGATAGAGTATGAGGTTGGGAATGGTTGTGATGAGCCTAAGGTTAGGCATGATGAAGAAACCTCAAATGTTGTTGATGAGCAATTGGAGAAGGATTTGAACTCTTCTTGTCATCTAAAGAGAATCATGAGGGATCTTTCTAAAGAGGAACTTGATCAAAGTGTGAACCTATTTCATGCAAGGTTCAAGATGATGGATTGGGTATGTTCCTTGGTCATTGATGGTAGGAGTAGTACTAATGTGGTGAGTTGGAATATGGTTGATAGAATCAAGTTTCCTACATAAAGACACCCCAAGACATACACACTTCAATAGCTCATTGAGAATTATGAAGTCGCGGTAACCAATCAAGTGGTCGTGAATTTTAGCATTGGCAAGTATCGAGATGAGGTGTTATGTGATGTTTTGCCCATTCAATCTTGTCATATGTTGTTTGGTAGACCTTGGCTAGCCGGTAGGGATGTTCGATATCAAGTGGAGTCCAACAAATACTCATTTGTATTTGGACGAAGGCACATTCTTGTACCTTTAACACCCTATCAAGTGAGTGAGGACTACAAGATAATGAGGGAGCTTCAGAAAGTACTTAAGAGAGAGGAACTTGAAAAGGAGAAGAAAGAATTGGCTCAAGAAGGAAAGTTGTATGAGATTGATGAGCCAAGAAGTGACTTAAAAGAGGTGCACAATGAGCACTTAATTGTGGGACTTGCCAATACCAATCCCCTGTTACATACTAACCATGGTACTAGCATTTTGCCTAGTACCATCCCTTCTCTTTTGCAGGTTCATGCACAAATATTTCTAAAGGAGGATCTGAACAAAGGGTTGAAGGCCTAATAATGGAGCTACCTAGCAAGTCAACTCTTAAGAAGAAACACAAGAACCAAGTCTATGGGTCCAAAATGATTCATTGGAGGAAAGGCTTTGGGAAATCAAGTGTGGTGCACAAGAATGCACACTCAAAGGCCCATCTTCAAAGTATATACCCTTCCCCTCTAATTCCAAGCAATCGTTGGAGTCATGATGACATTTTTCCTATGGTAGGTAGGTTTTGGAAATTGTATGACCTCATACCCTACCATGAGAGTGATGATATAGCTCCAATATATTCATGGTTGGTTTTGGATATGTTTAAGTTATGTGAGTTTCATGTTTTGAATGCCAACCATAGTTATTGTTTGGGAAAGAATCCATGGTGCATTCGTGATGTCCGATTTATGTATTCTACTCCTTGTCACACTTATGTGGTTAGACAAGTTGAGGTGTTAGGATGGATTCTTAAAAGCATGACTCCATTTGTTTATCCATTCTTTATGGGAGTCTGTTTGAGGAATAATAATGAAGTGTACTTGAAATTCTTAATCTCGTCCTCTTATGTTCCAAATTGTGAATGCCATCTTGTTAACATTCTTTTCTTAAAGTGTGTATTTGCAATTAAGAACCCTCGAGTGGATGCTAAGTTGCTTATTTATTTTTGGGAGAGTCCATTGATATTGAAAGCTCCTTGTCACCTTCATAGGGTTGGACAAGTTGAAGTTTCAAATGGAACTTTTGGAAGCATGTTTGGTTCTATGATAGGAGGGACCCCAACTCCTGGGAGTATTATTTGGCATGGAGTGATTTGATTCCTAATAAATCCCTTGACTATTCTAGTGTCATGGCTTTGTTGGTGCACTTTCTTCCTTTGGAAAGTTGTCTTATAGAGAGGATTGTTTTTTGCTTAAAATGTCTCTTCTTATATATCGGTGTCCTTATCTTTTGGCATGCCCTAGATGAGAATAGTGAGCTTAACACTTTTCTCTACTACCTTTTTGCTTATGATGATACCCGTAGTGGTGTGAGATTTATTTTTTATGGAGGTAAAGATATGTGGGTCTTTTACTTTTTTGACCCGAATGAACCCTTTGGGTGATTGCACCACTTTTGGTGGGGCCTACTTGCGAGACAATGAAACAATTGAGTCTTATGGCTCCAAAGATAGATATGATACTTGATGCCACAAAGACCTTTGTGTTTTCCTTGTCTCTTGATGTTTATCATAACCAAAACCTTTGCACCTTGTATGATGAGTTGCTTTTATTGAAAGAAAAGGATATTTGGTAATATCTCAAATTTATGCCTCCTTGGCATGGTGATATTGTTGCTAACCCTTGTACTAACCCTCATGCTTTGAGGATGTTTTGGTTGTTGTCCTTCTCATATGTATTTAAGGTTTGGATTTGAGGACGAATCATTTTCAAGAAGGGGAGGATGATACTAGCATGGATAGCATGGTTGACACGAGCATGGATGGTATAGATGACACATACGATGTTCATGCAAAGGGAAGCTTATGAGTCTGTGGGAGTGACATGGATGAAGAAAAGAGGCCATTTGTGCAAGTGGCTAGGCTTTAAATTCAAGAATCCACAAAGAAGATAACCAAACAAGGCCCTTGCCTCATTAAGGGCAATATTGTAAAAAGTCAATGTCTTCTTATATCCTTAGTATAAGTAGTAGTTTTTCTTCATTTTTGAAGACCATATTTGGATGTTGAATATTGATACTCTAAATTTATAGTTGATATATTAGTGATTAGTTTAATTCCCTTAAGGAATTAGTGAGTGATTAGGGTGAACTCTCCTAATTGTTAGTTAACTTCTTTTGCTTAATTAATCAAAGTGTCACCCCTTTATGGAATTTATTTGGTTTCCTTGGTTGATTGAGTAGAGTTAATTTCTTAGTTATTGAAATCAATTGGGATGTAAGGGTATCAAGTCCCTTGTTGCCCATAATTTCAATTTCTAGTTGTTAATCCACATATATTTTCCTTCTTTCTTTCTTGTTTGTTGTTTTTCCGTTATCACTACATAAGGGGTCACAAAATATAGGGAGGCATCGGGGTCCAACAAAGCATACACATCAAAAGAGAAGACTTTCAACATACCAGTGACAATGTCAGGTGAACTCTCCTGGTCCTGGCGAGAGGACATAGCATAAAGGCGGTTCTAGCACTGACCACTATAACTAGAAGTTATGCCCTGCTGGGCTGGTCAACCTCCTGGGCTGCTGGGGCAGACTGAGCCCTACTACCTCCCTATCCCTTCTTAGCTGAAGAGCAATCTCTAATCCAATGCCCAGTCTGACCACATCCAAAGCAACTGCCTGAACCGGCTAGACACTCACCAAGATGACTCTTCCCACACTTGGTACAAATGGGGAAAGAAGACCCCTTTGCACCACTCCCTTATGAATAAGAGCCTGCACCTTTACTTGACTAATCATGAGGGGGCCTGGAGGCCTGAGAAGGAGTACTGGCTAAACAATGCACGGGTCTTGATGACCTCTTCTGAAAGGAAGAGCGATGTCCACCTCTGGACTTTTGATGGCCAAAACCTGAACTCTCAGATCTAGCCCCCTTGTTCTCCCTAGCCATCTCCCTAAGATTGTCTCCCTCGATCTGATGAGCATGGGTCATGAGTCTGGAAATGTTCATATCACTCAACAGCATCGCAGACCTACACTTCTTCTTCACCATATCTGAAACTTATAGATAAACTTACTCATTTGGTCATGCGGGTCCGTTACAATAGAAGGGGCATACCTAGACAACTAAGTGAACTTAAAACTGTACTCCTGAATTGTCATGGATCCCTGTCTCAAGTTCACAATCTCCTCGGCCTTTGCTTTCCTCAACTCTTAGGGAAAGAACCGGTCAAGGAAATCCCTCTTGAAACACTCCCAAGTCATAGGGACCATATCCCTAGCTCTAGTTCCTTCCATTGCATGAACCAGATATGAGCTACATCCTTGAGTGGATAGGACGTCATCTCCACACAATCAACATCACCCCCTTGCATAACATCAAACATCTTTTCTGCTCCATCAATAAAGCTAAGTGGATCCTTACTCGCTTTCGAACCCTAAAATTCAGGTGGGTTCATTTGGACAAAATCACTAACATGGGCCGCTACCCCACCTTGAGGGTGGATGGGGATAGGAGCTGCCTGGTTGGCCTGTGTGGCTATGGTCTGGGCTAGCTAATGTATGGCATTACTGAACTCCTCATTCGTGACCTTGGGGGCAGAGCTGGAGGAGAAGCATTCCAACGGTTCGATGAGGCATAGCACATCGAGGCATAATCTGAAAAATATAAGGAAAGGATTTGAGGGACGTTAGAGTTAAACTCTATCGCACGATATGATCATGAAAGAAGTGAACTTTTCCTAATACATCTCATAGCCTCTCTCTTATAAGTGTGGCGTGCTTCACACATATGAAAGAGATTTTACTTGATGCGGCTTCAGACACCCTAGGACTCTTGAACCTGAGACTCTGATACTAAGTTTGTCACGCCTCGAGGCGACCCTCTAGATGTAACACAGGATCCACAACACAAGTCCTCCAGATTAACCCTTGTTCATAGCATACTCAGAAATCAATTCAGGAAACATAGCAGAAGCATACTAGATACAAATAGGCAACCATAACTTAAATAAGGATAAGTTTTAAGAAGTATCAACTCCATACAACAGAAAACAAGTCTAGCTATGTCTGAAGCCTCTAAACTATCATTAGAGCTGATGGGACAAGACCCCAACTAGCTTGAGAAATTGGAAGACAACAACATAAGAGAAATAGGTCTAATATTGGACCTTGGATAAGAGGTCTCACCATTGGAAACTGGGACTCCGGTAAGATCTAGCCACGAGTGTAAGGGAATGAGCCTAAATCTACATCATCAAAGGATGCAGCGCAAGATATGCATCAGTACTATAGGATGTACTGATTATGTGAGATATGCATGAATATGATGAAAACATATTTAAAACATACTTAAATATGAGTTCATGCAAAAAGGGAATATCATAAGGGCACATCATAACTTGATGGTAAACATGAGATAAGAGCCAAAACTTTAAATAAATATCATAAGCTTAAACAAGTCAAAGCATTCATATGGGAGTTTCTTATAACCGACAATAGACCATGCCAGCTATATGGAATCTAACTATATAACCCTAGTTAGCAAAGCTTACTTGAACCATGCCAAGGAACGAGTCACCATATCCAACTATATAACCCTAGTTGGCAAAGCTGCCCTAATGCCCTCTAAAGCACAGGACACCATAATCATGATGTGGAACCACTCTAATAAGCCCATAGGGAACTTCATATCCTATGCTAGAAATATAGTTTTAGACTTGGGTAATCAAACCCTCGTTCGCTCTCATGCCAAATCTTGTTGAAAAACATGAAAACAAATCGGGCATCATGCAATTCTCATATCATAGGTTCTTGAAGTTTAGCAAAGCCATAATTCAAAACATAATTTCCTCCTTAAATTTATACTTGAAGAATTAGGCATGCAATTTCATAAATACATAATGACATGTTATCTAAACATGTAAAATTTCACTTTAAAATATGCAATTCAATGGAATCATACTAGAAATCAACTTTAATGCATGGGCTTTTGAAACCAATTAAGGAATCTTAATCAAATCATAAATAAACCATAAGAAACCATGAATTGATGCTCAGAAACTGATTTCATAAGTTTTTCCCCCAATTTAGATCAAAACCCTAATTTCACAAGTTCATAATTCAAAATAAGAATTGGGGTTTTGGGCACAAGGGTGATAGAAACCCATTGTTGAATACCCACATACCTTGATTGAAGCTAACCCACTTGAAATTGAAAAGAAAGGAGACTTGATGTTGGAGCTTGAGGCTTGGAGCTTAAGAGAGAAGCTCTTTTCCTTTTTGGGAGAAGAATGAAGATTTGAGAAGGGACTTAGGCTAATGAGGGTGAAAACCCTTCTAGAAATAGTCAAATTAACCTCATTTAGGAGTTAAAAGTGTGGGTAATGACTAAAATATTCCTGGAACATAATTAGGAAAAAGTTGACTTTCAGGGACCATGGACGGATTCCATGAGTCATAGACCAAACCACGGCTCGTGATTTCCACCCATCGTTCCTGGCGAAAAAGATAGGCCATAGAAACCAAACTATGGGTCAACAGGACGGACCCGTAGAATGGATCACGGATCATAGACCCAAGTTATAATTCCTGGGATTTTAGCTAGTCTCTGATTCAATACCATGAGTGGACACTATGGTCCATGGTTCAAACAATGGTCTGTAGAAGTCACTCGTGGTTCCTGAGGAAACAAGCAACCCCAGATCAAGTCACACAAGTCGACTTTATAGTCCGTAGAGTGAATTACGGTCCTAGAGTGAACTACAGTCTGTAGAACCAACTCGTGGTTCTCAGACCAAAGGCTAACCTGAAGAAGGAATTTCCACGGTTCCATTCCATGACTCGTGGTTCCAACCACAGTCAATGGTTTGGACCCGTAATTCCTTGGAACATTAAATTTTTCAGAGTTTCAAACTTAGAAAGCTGGTTTGATTTCTGGGGTGTTAAATTTAGTCACTTGAGCCAAATGCAATCCTCACCTTAACCCTAGGCAACATCGCAACCCATAAGTCCTTAGTGATTTTGAGCTTGGTAACTCTACATTAGTGGTGAATTACATAAAGGGCAAGCTTATGGTTCAATATGTGTGCACTTGAACTTTCTTGAGAGAGTGAGAGTCTTTTTGGTTCTCTTATAATCCCTTTTTATGGTAAACTACATGATTGTGAGTGAGATTCTCTCTTATGGTGATTGGCATCACACACTTGAAAGAAATGATGAAGTTTCTATTTCAATTGAGAGGAATGAATGAGAAAAGTTGTGTGATAAATCTCGAGGCAAGGCTTGAAGTCTATGCTAATGGCTTGAGAAGCTTGAATATCTTATTTTGAATGACAAATTCCCTTGTTTTTGAATGAGAAAGAAGTCCTTTGGATAAACATTTTGAAATGAGAACTTGTCTTGAGAGTATGGTGATCCAAATTGAGATGATCATTGTAGTTGAGTCTTTTTGTTTGTTATTTTCTTAGTTTTAGAGTTTAGATTAATCTTGTGTGCACCCCTTGTATTTTAGAGCATAATACATTCCTTGCTTTGTGAGTATCTTGCTTGAGGATAAGCAATAGTTCAAGTTTGGGAGTTTTATAAGTTGATAATCTACCAACTTATTGAGCCTTTATTCATCAATTATTGCCATGTTATGATGAGAATTAGAGGTACTTATTTCCATTATTGATGAAAATGCAGGTACTCTTGGTCAAAAGTAGAAACAAAGGAATTAGACCCAAAGATCTTAAAAAAATTTCAAGTGTGAAGGTGATCGAAAACAAGGAAGAATGTGTCGAGAGGTGTGACCGACATGTGAGCCGCACAATACGGCATGCAGTCAGCACCTCCCTTTGCACATCACCCTCAAATCACTAGCATCACTGGTCAGCTGATAAAGAGATGTGTGATGCACATAACACGTGGTGCAACTGCACTTCGTGTCGCACGTTGTGTCGCACCACTCCTGAAGGGAATTTTTGTCCTTTTCCAAGTGACATTTTGGGAAACTTCTAAAACTCTTTTTGGGTTGTGTACCTAAGACAATTGAATAGTTTTTACTTTTCTTAAATACCCAAGGAAGATATTGAGAGTACTTTTTCTCTTCATCTTCTACACTTGGGAATTCACCATTTTTGTACTAAATTGAGCTTAGATTTTGATTTTGGATTAATTATGAATGGAAGTATGAGTTACCCAATTGGTATATTCTCTTATTTCCTTAACATGAGCAGCTAATTTCCTTGTCTAGGGGTATGTGCATGATGGTATTTGAATATGCGTATGGGTCTTGTTTAATTGTGGTTATTATTGATGAATTGATATGGGTCTATTGAATGCAAGTTTTAATCATAAAATTGATGGTTGCAAACATTGATTGTGTTTTCTTAATTGTGTTCTTGCTTGAAATAGGGTTCATAATTCAAATAGGAATTCAATAATGGAAATATAAGATTTCCACCTTAGATTGAGGCTAGAAATAGCTTAATCGACGGAAACTATCATCTAAGAGTCTAAGCTAGAAATTGTATGACTTCCCCAAGTAATTGAATTGGTTGGTTTGTGTTAAAACCTACGGTGCTTGAACAGAGACCTTGGGATATATATTTTGAGGATCGATAGATCACCAAATGTCACTAAAACCACTGCTACCCGTATCATAAATTGAGAATTTGCATAATAAATCAAGTACCCTAACCCATTGTAGAATCCCATCGGAAGCATACCCCTAGTCTTCCATCTTATTAATTACAAATATTGTGTTTAATTGCTTTCTTGTGATTGAAATCAAACTTGTTACGTAACTTTCCCCTTTCAATTCCCCTAATCTTTACTTTCAAGTTGTTTGAACATTTGCTCTCTTAGTGATTATTACTCGATGATCTTTTAGCGATTTACTACTCCACTCTCCGTGGAATCGACCCCGCCATTCATTAGGTTACTTATTTGTTTTGCACTAACGATCACTACCACCTCCTTCAGGAGAGTGCTTTTGAGTGTCATCAATGCCCAAGAAAGCTTGAAACACCCTTTATCAAAATTGGCGAAGGCAACATAGAAATAACTTCAATCTTAGTTTTATCCATCTCTATCCCACTTTCTGAGATTTTGTGGCCTAGGAAATTTCCTTCCTTCACTATAATGTGACATTTCTCCTAGTTTAAGACCAAATTGTTATCCTCAAAGTGTTTCAGCACCTTTTCCAAATGAGTCAGGAAATCCTCAAATGAATCACCTACAATCGAAAAATCATCCATGAAGATCTCAATTTTGTCCTCTATCATGTCTGAAAATATGGGCATCATACACCTCAAGAAAGTGGAAAGTGCGTTACACAGATCATAGGGCATCCTCTTGAAGGCAAAAGTACCATAAGTACATGTAAAAATAGTCTTCTCCTAATCTTCTGGAGTAATAGAAATTCGGTTATAACCTAAATATCGATCATGGAAGAAATACCAACCTCTACCCTCAAGTCTAACATTTGGTCCATGAATGACATAGAAAAATGGTCCTTTTTGATCCATAAGTTCAACTTTCTATAGTCCATACAAACCCCCCAACATTTAACTATCTACATCGGGATCAACTCATTCTTATTGTTTGGGACTACTATCATCCCACCTTTCTTTGGAACACATTGGACTAGACTCACACATTTACTATCAGAGAAGGGATAGACAACACCTTCATTCATCCACTTGATGATCTCTTTCTTCACTACCTCTTGCGTAGGTCGATTTAATCTTCTTTGATGTTCAATGCTAGGAATGTAGTTATCCTCTAGCTGAATTTTGTGCGTGTAAATACTAGGAGGGATCCCAATAATATCTGCAATAGTCCAACCAATCGCCCATTTATACATCTTTAAAATAGAAACCAAGGCCTCCACCTGCCAATCACGTAAACTTTCCAAGATAATCACAAGCAAGGGATCATTTGGCCCCAAAAACACATACTATAAGTGATCCAGTAGTGTCACAAATTGAAATTGGGCCATGATGGAAAATACCAAACCCCCCAGTAGGCAAGCCAACCCAAGAGAAAGCGATACTATAACTAAGAAGTTAAATAAGAAAAGCAGAAGAGAGAACATAAGGGAATAGGGACCAACAGTGTAGACATATACCAATAGTACTAAGTATTCAAAAATAGCTCTAAAGTGACCAAGAAGACAAACATATACAAGAACCAATCCTGAACCTGGTGTCACTGGTACAAGAGCATCTAAAGTACAGAATAAATCTACACAACATATATTATTTATCAAAAATACAAATTATAGAAAAAAGAGTAGATAGAAAGTAGTAAAAGACTCTAAACACCGAGAGCTCACCACAATCCGAACATCAGCTGGCCATGAATGAGAGAGGGTGATCAATAAGGGTAGCTCATACTAAGTAGTATGTCATAAAAAGATGCAGAGTGTAGTATGAGTACCAAAACACAGGGTACTCATACTAACTACAGGGATCCAGCTAAATCTAGTTATCAACTAAAAGATCCATAATCTAATAGATGGTGCAGATAATAATGATGAGGAAATAAGACATTTCAAGTAGAATCAATCAACATATAATACGGTGTAGTATGAGATGGATGCGATGCAATATGAGGCTGATGTAATATGAGTTTGGAATCTTACATCAGACATGAAATAAGTAAACATGAGTCCAGAATCTTACATCTGACATGCAATAAGTAAACAAGAGTTCAGAATCTTACATCGGATTTACAATAAGTAAAAAAATGCCCTCCACAAAGCTCAAATCAATAAAAAGGGAGGCGTTTAGTTTTTAAATCTAAAATAAGTTGTAAAATAGTACAAATCCTTTTTAAAGCTTCAAAATGCATAGTAATAGTGAAAACCTCCTTTTTAACTCAAAAGCCAAGCATTCTTTCTTAGAAACTCATTTAAGTGCGAAGTTCATCAATACAGAAATAAATGCAAGCAGTACTGTACCCAAGGAAATACAATAATATACACCAAGAATAGGGCCAAGGCACCCTCCAGATAAGGTACTCACCTAGAACTCCATCCATTATAAGTCTATGGCCTCGGGCACATAGTTACACAATTAACGATAAATAACGATGAAAAATGGAACTATAATACGAAAATAAAACCAGGCACCTACTTTATCTCTAAAACCTCCTAAAATTACTCTAGGGTTCTAGTCTAGCCACAACAAAACTACAAGCTCCTAAGCTAAGGATAAGCATGATAGTACTAGTCTACAGTCCCAAAAATGGCCAAAATAAGCAAAAAAATAGGATTTAAGCTTAATTCTAACCTAAACTTACCCTAATGTTCATATAAGTCATAAAATATAAAATCTAACTAAACCAAGTCTAAAATAAATAATTTGTAACCTACCTTAGGGCCAAAATATAAATGAACTGTCACTCGTGTGTCTTCCCCTTCCGAATAGCCTCAGAATGCTTCTATGCTATCACAAACATAAACTAGGTGTCAAGATGAGAAGAATGACACCCATATTGCAATATGAAATTTTAGGCCAAAAATAGGGTCGGAAAATTACCCTTAGGCCTGTGCAACAAAATAGAAAACTAAAATTACTATTATGCTTGCAGCGAGTTTCTAAAACCATGCCCAAAATTTCAGCACAAACGAAACTCATTTTGTGGCCCAAAATATCCTCGAAAGTTCACTTGATCAAGAGAATCAAATAGGGATTTAAAGCGAAATAACTTGAAGACAATGTGAATTAAATAACGGAAAAACCAGTGGGGGAATAAGATGAACTTACCGGGAATGTTGGAGATGAATACTAGCTCTAAACCCAGCTCCCAAGCTCTATAGGTAGAAGAAAATGAAGTTAAAACATTATATAGGTGCCAGGCATTAGCCTTCATGGACGTGGGCAGGACACTGCATTCGCGAGCCTGCGTAGGCGGCTTGGACCTTGCGTACGTGAAGAATAGAGGGAGGCGGGGCCAACGGCTTTTCATTGCACACGCGATGGGGCTACCACATAGGCAATCCCGTGTAGGCAACCAACCCCTCGCATATGCAATGGGTTGAGTACTTTTGTACCAGTTGCAGCAAAACAACCAATTTTCAACACTTTAAAAAGCCTCAAATGGACCCTAAGGATTCATTTGGGGTCCCATGTATTCAAACAAACTATGTTATCCTACCAAAATGGTATTATGGAAAAAACAAAATTGATGAAATACCTAATGGAGATCATTTCAAAGAAAAGTGGGCCCTACGCCCAAAAACCAACTTTTACCAAAAAGGAATTCAATAGCCAAAATGAGTCTGAAAGCCGCAGGACTCGAACCAAAGGTCCCTCTAGCCCAAACTCAATGTTTCAAAGCTAATAGAGCTGATAAAATTTTCATCCGAGGCCGTCTTCTTTGAATATTGACCAAAGTTAACCCTTCTAGCTTTAAGAGTTTCAAAATAGGGAAATAGGCTTGAAATACAAATGAACTACCTGAAAACTGAACCATCAGTCCCGACAAGTTATAAATGACCTGTAGATACTGTGGGAAAGCTCAAAATGCAGGAAAAGCACCAAAACTGATAAAATAACCTAGAGGGTCATTACAACATCCACTAATAAAAAAACTTTCATCTTCAAAAGTTAAAGAAATGAAGATACATGAAGGCTCAAAAAGATAAGGATAGTGAGTCCCCATATCAGTCTCGATCTCCCAAGTAGCCTCCTCGATAGGATGATGCCGCCACTGAACCATAGCTGACAGAATCTCCTTAGACCTCAACTTCCTAACCTGCCTATCCAAGATAGTAACTGGCTCTTCCTCAAAGTCTAGAGACTCATCCAACTGAACCAAATCCCACTGAAACATATGAGACTCATCCGAGAAATAACATTGCCGCACAAAAACATGAAAATAGGGTGAACACCTGAAAAAGCAGGAGGCAAGGCTAGCTCATATGCTACCTCCCCAATGCGACCAAGGATCTCAAATGTCCCAATGAATCTAGTACTGAGCTTACCCTTCCTCCCAAACCTCATAACTCCCTCCATGGGCGATATCTGCAGGAACACTTGGTCACCAACCATGAACTTAAATTCTCAAACCCTCTGATTAGCATAACTCTTTTGCATGCTCTAGGCAATACAAAATATCTTCTAATAACCTAACCTTTGTCCATGGAATCATGAAGCAAGTGAGTACTCCATGGCCTAACCTCAAAGGCATCAAACCAACCCACTGGAGACTTGCACCGCCTACCATACAAAGCCTTGAACGGAGCTATCTGAATACTAGAATGGTATCTATTATTATATGCGAACTCTGCCAAATCTAAGACCTAGTCCCAGTGACCTTAAAAATCAATAACATAAGCCCGCAACATATCCTCCAGAACCTGAATAGTGCAGTTCGACTGTCCATTAGTCTGCGAGTGAAAAGCGGTGTTAAGAATAACTTTGGTACCCAACTCTCTCTGAATAGACCTTCAAAAATAAGAAGTAAACTGAGTATTGTAGTCAAAAATGATAGATATAGGCACCCCATGCAAACAGACAACCTCCCAAATGTAAATCTGAGCCAACCTCTCTGAACTGTAGGAAGTTTGAACCGACAGAAAATAAGAAGGCTTTGTTAACCTATCCATGATCACCCATATAGCATCAAACATCTGAAAGGTATTTGGCAGACCTACCACAAAGTCCATAGCTACTCGGGCTCATTTCCACTCTGAAATAGGTAACCTCTAGGTCAAACCACCTGGTCACTGGTGCTCAAACTTCACCTGCTGAAAATTCAAGCACCTAGACATGAAATCTGAGATATCTCATCCCACACCACCAGTAATGTTGTCGCAAGTCTCAATACATCTTAGCTGCTCCGGGATGAATGGAATACCTCAAGTAATGATCCTTCTCCAAGATCAACCTGAACAGATCCCCAACTCTAGGAACACAGATGCAACCATCAACCCTCAAAACTCCTTCCAAATCTAAGGTCACATCATCAAACTGGCATGCCTGAATCTGCTCTAACAAAGAAGATCTAGCCTTAACACAAGAAAGAATACGGCCCAGATCAGAAATATCAAGTCTAACTAACCTATTAGCTAAGGACTGGATGTCCAAAGCTAAAGGTCACTCCTCTACTTCCAAGAAAGTCAAGCTACCCATACTCACTACCTTCTGGCTCAAGGCATCTGCTACCACATTTACCTTTCCCAGATGATAAAGGATCGATAGGCCATAGTCCTTCAATAACTCCAACCACCTGTACTGTCTCAAATTTAGGTCCTTCTAGCTGAAAATGTTTTGAATACTATGATAGTCAGTGGAGATCTTACAAAGCATGCCATACAGATAATGCCTCCAAATCTTCAATGCAAAGACTACCACTGCTAACTCCAAGTCATGAGTAGGGTAGTTCCTCTCGTGAACCTCCAGCTGTCTAGAAGCATAAGCAATAACTTGACCCTGCTGCATCAACATACAACCCAAACCAACTCTAAAAGCATCACAATAAAAAGTAAACCCCTGGCCCTCGATCGGAAGAGTAAGAATCAGAGTTGAATTCAATAAGTCCTTGAGCTTTAGAAAGCTCACCTCACACTCATGAGACCACTAGAAAGGGACATTCTTTTGAGTCAATCTAGTCAACAGAGCTTCTATAGAAGAAAACTCCTCCATAAATTGTCTATAGTAACCTGCTAACCCGACAAAACTATGAACCTCGGTAGGGGTAGTAGGCCTAGCCTAATCATGAACTGCCACAATCTTCATCGAATCTATCATCATCCTATCCTTGGACACCATGTGCGCTAAGAATGCCACATAATCAAGCCAAAACTCACACTTAGTGAATTTGGCATATAACCGATGGTCTCGCAAGGTTTGAAGTACAACTCTTAGATGCTTCTTATGCTCCTCTCTTCTCCTCGAATATACTTGAATGTCGTCAATGAACACAATAATGAAGGAATCCAAGTATTCTTAGAACACATGGTTTATCAACTCCATAAAAGTTGATAAGGCATTGGTTAACCCAAAATACATGACTAGGAACTCATAATGTCTATATCGAGTCCTAAATGCAGTTTTTGGGATATCCGCCACCCGAATACTTAACTGATGATACTTGAATCTCAAATCAATCTTAGAGAACACCGCTGCACCCTGTAGCTAATCAAATAAATCATCAATACATAGCATTAGATACTTATTCTTAATGGTCACCTTATTCAACTACCTGTAGTCAATACACAAATGCATGGACCTATCCTTTTTCTTCACAAACAGAATAGGAGAAACCTATGGAGACATACTAGGCCTGATGAACCTCTACTCAAAAAAATGCTAGAGCTGATCCTTAAACTCCCTCAACTCAGCTGGTGCTATCTGATATAGTGAAATAGAAAAAGGCTGAGTGCCTTGCTCAACATCAATACCAAAGTTGATATCATGATAAGGAGAAAGACTTGGTATATAAGAGGGAAACACATTTGAATACTTAAAAACCACAGAAACTGACTTAAGTAAGGGTGTGGTGGCACTAGTATCACGGACATAAGTAAGATAGGCCAAGCACCCTTTCCCAACCAATCGCTGGGAGCTCAAAAAAGATATAACTTCTCTCGGCATATGGCTATCACGCCCCGAAGCTACCCCCTGGCATAACACGGGACCTGGGACCACAAGTGCCCTAAGCTAACCCTTGGTCATAGCATAACTCATGTATATCAATTAAGCATAGTAGAAGCATAATACAAATTAGATAACTCGATCCATAAGATAAAATCAAGAGAACATAATTCGAAGAAAACCTGAATATCGTTTATGTTTGAAAATCCTCTATACATGACATAAGGAGTTGCTAGGACAAGATCCTAGCTAACTCAAAGTACAAACATAAGTAACCAACACCGATTAAGAACATAAATAGTCCTCGACCTAAGTGGACTCACCAATAGCTGACAGAGAGTGGCCTGGAAGCTCTAGCCACGGGTCTGAGAAGGGACACCTGAATCTGCATCATCAAAGGATGCAGCACAAAATATGCGTCAGTACTATGGAATGTACCAAATATGTGAGAGATGCATAATCATGATAAAATATACTTAAAATATACTTAACGTGAACCTTTTCATAAAGAAATAACATAAGAGGATTATCAACATATAAGACATAAAATATAAAGTACGGTTAAAATTCAAAGTATGATATCGTATAACTTCATAGCTTAAAAATAATCATGTGGGAGTTTCTCTTAACTGACATAAACCATGCTGAGCTACATGGAGTCCAGTATCATACACGCACACTAAAAAAGGTTGTCCTAATCGGCCAAAGTTAGAACCATGTTCATAAGGATCCTGTTATAAGCCACAGAGGGCAACCTATGGTGGCAACATAGTTTTAGACTTGGGTTATCTAGAATCCTCATCGCTCGATGCTAAATACTACTCCCAAACCATATAACATAAGGCTCACATTTATGTAACATATCTAGATGTCAAGCTTGTTCATAAAAATGTTCATACCTCGGATCTTCATACTGCACACGAATCTTGGTTTAGAAAATGATTCATGAGCATTGATGGCACATTGGGTGTCTTGCATTGCATAATAATTCATAACTTGAAAACTTGCATGACCTTAGTTTAATTTCATAATAACATATACTTTCATAATACATAGGAACTAGGCATGCACTTGCTTGAAATTCATGAAACCATGCTATCATTTTCCCCAATTTGCTTAAATCAATTCATGCATATAGGATTTACCATAATTGACCTTCAACTCATGAAATTGGAACTCATATGTAAAACCCATGCAAAATCATGCAATTTAATGAAATTTCATAATCAAATTATGAGAAGGTAATTTATAGCAAAACCCATAAGAATTGGGTAAGAACCCTAATTTGAAAGTTTATGAAATCACAAATTGAAAGTTGGGGTTTTGGACACAAGGGTGAAAAGAACCCATTGTTAAATACCCACATACCTTGATTGGAGTTAACCCACTTGAGATTGAAAAATTTAGAAGACTTGAACTTGGAGCTTGAGACCATGATCTTGAGAGAGAGTTCTTTTCCTTTTTGGGAGATGAATGAAGATTTGAGAAGGAACTTAGGCTAATGAGGGTGAAAACCCTTCTTGAAATAGTCAAAACGACATCATTTAGGAGTTAAAAGGGTGGGTAAAGACTAAAATGCCCCCGGAACATAATTAAGAAAAAGTTAGAAAATAGGTTGGCTTCAGGAATCACGGGTCGGTTCTACGGGTCATCATTTGAACCACAACCCGTGGTTCCCACTCATGGTTCCCGATCTAGTAAACAGGCTGCAGAAGGCAATCTACGGGTCAATAGGACGGACCCGTAGAATGGATGATGGATTGTTAAATCAAGTCATCATTCCTGAAGACTTTTATGTCTCTAATCAGGTTCCACGAGTCAACAGGATCGACCCATAATTCCAATCACGGACCGTAGACTGGACTCGTGGTTTCTGGGATAACAGTCAGCCCACAGGTCAGATTTCAGGAGTGGATATTATGACCTATGGAATGAATTATAGTCTGTAGAACCCACCTGTGGTTCTCAAACTAGAGGCTAACCCTGCAGACTTAAACTACGGACCCATTCTATGATTCATGGTTCAAACCACGATCTGTGGTTTGGACCCGTTAATCCTGGAAACATGGAAAAATTTGAGTTTCAGATTTAGATAGTTGGTTCGATTTTTGAGGTGTTACAATATCTATCGGCACCGTTCCATACAATAGGAGGGATACCAGGCATCTAAAGAGTAACAGTCTTCGTGAATCAATCCATGACCGCATAATAATGAGACAACCAATCCATGCCTAAAATCACATCAATGTCAATCATATCTAGCACAACCAGGTCTACCCATGTGTCATACCCTAAAATAGTCACAAAACAAGCCTGATATACATGATCCACTACCAAAGAATCTCCTACAGGGGTAGCTACAAGCAAAGGCACATGCAATAACTCATAAGCAGACTCAAAATGGGTAGCATAATAAGCATACACATACAAAAATATAAACCCCAGATTAAATAATTTAGAAGTTGACTGATGGCATACGGAGATCGTACTTGTGATGATAGCATCTGAATCGTCAGCCTCTAGATGGCCTGGAAAAGCATACATGTGGCTCTGACCACCATTACCACCTGATATAGTAGACTGCGGACCTCTCTGAGTTCCTTGGGGACCTCTCTTACTACCCTACGTACCACCTCTGGCCAATTGCATTGGAACCCTAGGGGCCTAAACCTGCTGACCCTGCTAACTACCGTGTATGACTCTAGGAAAATCTCTCATAAAGTGCCCTAACTCACCACACTCATAGTAACCTCTGTCTGCCAAGGTACGAATAGAAGAACCCACTGAACCAGATTGGCTACCATGGCCTGAATACCCAGAATGTGCACCACGAGAATACTAAACCAAGTCTGTACTACTCTGACTACTCTGCCCTTCTAAAATCTGTGATGCCACCTAAATAGGCCAACTTTGCTAGAAGCATTGTTGGTGCTGACCTCGGCCAAAGAAGCCTCTACCCTGAGTTTATGAACCACTGAAACTTCCCTGATGGTGGGGCCTCTTATCGCTGCCTCCTTAGGCCTCATAAAGTACACCCTCAATAGTATGGGCATGATCCACAACCTTCAATAAAGATTGGCCTGAAGCTACCATACCCTCTATGGATAAACGGAGCTACAAAGTCAACCCTCTAACGAAATGGCGCACCCTCTTATGCTTGGTGGGAAGAATCATGGTGGCATGCCTAGACAACTCATGGAAATGAATCTCATACTCTGTAACAGACATGGAGACCTTCTCCAACTTGGTGAACTCATCCATTAACTGGTCTCTCAATCTTTGCGTTATATACTTCTCCAAGAAGGCTGTAGAGAACTGATCCCAACTAATTTGAGATGACCCAGCTTGTCTGCAAGTAATGTAGGTCATCCACCACTAGTTTGCTAGACCATCCGCTGAAACACAGTTTAATTTGCTCTGTGTGACTCAACCAAGCCAAGGTTATGTAAGCTCTCCTGGCAGCTGATCAGAAACTCATGCACATCCTTTTTTAGAGCACCAAAAAATCTTTGGGGAGCCAATCATAGAAACCTGCCAAGCATCTTCTTCTCCTCAGAAGATATGATCAGTCTAGCTGGAATAGGTGGAACAACTGTAGGAATTGGCAACACCCCTAAATAGGAAGTCGTTGTAGCAGGCTGCTCTCTTGAACCCTGTGTTGCTGCATGAGCTAAAGTCTGAGCCTCTTCCCTGAGTTGTGAGTCAATCAGAGTACTAGGAAAAATGATAGGCTTTGATATGCGCTCTAGAATCCAAAGCAGACAAACCAACGTGTCCTAGAGAACCAACATAGCCACAAAACCTATCAAGGGCTAGGCTGACCCCACATCCTTTGGCTCATACTGTATATCCTCAATCTCAATATCTGGCTCTAGAAATTGTAACCTAGTCTGGGCCAAAGCTAGAATCGCAGTCCATCCCCTACCTCTACCCTTGGGTCAACTTCTACCCCATCCCCTAGCTAGGGCTCTAATTGTAGCCGCAAGGGCCTCGTCCTCACCTACCACTGATCTCGTTTGAACAATCTGAGAAAGAGTGAAACAACAAATATTTAGAAGTTTATAAAGTCATGGACGCACGATATGGGATCAAACAAAATGGAATCTTTCCTAGCAATGCCATATAGCCTCTCACAAATAGGATATGAATGGCATCGTACTGATCCACAAGACTTAACTAGATAATTTTCTCTTATACTAGAAAGTTCGGTGAACCTAGAGCTCTGATACCACTCTGTCATAACCTGAAATTGGGTTGTGTTGTTGCCTACCAAACCCCCAGTAGGCAAGCCAACCTAAGAGAAAGTGATATTATAACTAAGAAGTTAAATAAGAAAAGTGAAAGAGAACATAAGGGAATAGGGACCAACAGTACAGATATATACCAACATTATTAAATATACAAAAATGGCCCTAAAGTGACCGGAAAGACGAACATATACAAAAACCAACCTTGGACCTGGTTTCACCAGTACAAGAGTATCTAAAGTATGGAATAAAGTTATACAACATATACTGTCTACCAAAAATACAAATAATAGGCAGAAGAGTAGATGGAAAGCAGTAAAGACTCAAAACACCGAGAGCTTACCACAATCAGAACAATAGCTATCTACAAATAAGAGAGGATGATCATTGAGGGTGGCTCGTACTAGGTGCTGCATCAGAAAAAAGATGCAAAGTGTAGTATAAGTACCAAAACATGAGGTACTTAGTAAGCATCATAGGCCAATCGAGCTCAGAAGGATAATATATGTTATAAGATACAGGAAAGTAAGCTAACTACAGGGATTCAGCTAGATTTTGTTATCACCTAAAAGAGTCGTAATCTAACAGATGGTGCAAATAATAATGATGAGGAAATCAGGCATTTCAAACAAAATCAATCAACATACAATGCAGTACAGTATGAGATGGATGCAATGCTATATGAGGCCGATGCAATATGAGTGCAGAATCTTACATCGGACTTGTGATAAGTAATCATGAGTCTGAAATATTACATCGTACATGCAATAAGTAAACATGAGTTCATAATTTTACATCGAATGTACAGTAAGTAAAAAAATTCCCTCTACGAAGCTCAAATCAGTAAAAAGGGAGGCATTTAGTTTTTAAATCCGAAATCAGTAGTAAAATAGTACAAATCCTTCTTAAAGCTTTGAAATGTGTAGTAATAGTAAAAACCTCCTTTTTAACTAGAAAACCAACCATTCTTTCTTAGAAAACTCATTTAAGTACCAAGTCTATGAATGCAGAAATGAATGCAAGCAGTACAATACCCAAATAAATACAACAATATACACCAAGAATAGGGCTAAGGCGCCCTCTATACTAGGTACTCACCTGGAACTCCATCCATTCCAAAGGTGTGGCCTCCGGCCCATAGTTACACAATTAATGGTAAATAATGATGGAAAATGGAACTATAATACGAAAATAAAACACGACACCTACTCTACCTCTAAAACCTCCTAAAATTACTCTATGGATTCTAGACTAGCCACAGCAAAGCTACAAGCTTTGAAGCTAAGGATAAGCATCAGAGTACTATTCTACAGTCCCAAAAATGGCAAAAATAAGCAAAAAATAGGATTTAAGCCTAATTCTAACCTAAACCTACCCTAACATTCATGCAAATCATAACATATAAAATCTAACTAAACCAGGTCTAAAATAAATAAATCGTAACCTACCTCGGTGCCAAACTGTAAACACGAAGCATCACTTATAAGCCTTCCCCTTCCGAATAGCCTCAGAATGCTTCCATGCTATCACAAATATAAACTAGGTGTCAAAATGAGAAAAATACCACTCATATTGCCATACAAAATTTTGGGCTAGAAATCGTGTCAGAAAATGACCCTCGGACCCATGCAATAAAATAGAAAATAAAATTACAATTATGCTTATAGCGGGTTTCAAAATCCATGCCCAAAATTTGAGTGCAAATGAAACTCATTTCGGGGCCCAAAACAGCATCGAAAGTTCACTTGATCAAGAGAATCAAACAAAGATTTAAAGACGAATAACAGGAAGACAATGTGAATTAAATGACAGAATGAAGAGCGGAGAAATAAGATGAATTTATCAAAAATGTTGGAGATGAATATTAGCTCTAAACCCAGCTCCCAAGCTCTATAACAATGGAAATGTTCACAGATTTGGGAGAAGAAAATGTAGTTAAAATGGTATTCCAGTCACTGGCCTTTGCGGACGCGGGCAGTCCACTGCATGTGTGAGCCCGTGTAGGTAGCCTGGACCTTGCATACATGAAGAACAGAGAGAGGCAGGGCAAGTCGGCCTTTTATCTACATGCAATAAGGCCACCGCGTAGGCTCTCTCATGTTGGCAGCCAACCCCTCGCGTACGTGAAGGGTTGAGTACTGTTGTACAAGTTGCAGCAAAACCATCAATTTTTGACACTTCAAAAAGCCTCTGATGGACTCTCGGGATTCATTTGGGGTCCCGCATATGAAAAAAAATTATGTTACCCTACGAAAAATGGTATTTCAAACTCAATGGAATTGATAAAATACCCAATGAATATGGTTTCAATTAAAAGTGGGCCCCACGCCTGAAAACCAACTTTTACCAAAAAGGAACTTGATAGCCCAAAATAAGTCTGGAAGCCACGGGAGCCAAACCAAAGGTCTCTCTCTAGCCCAAAATCAACATTTTGGAGCTAACAACACTAACAAAATTTTCATCTGAGGTCGCCTTCTCTGAATGTTGACCAAAGTCGACCCTTCTAGGTTTAAGAGTTTCAAAATAGGAAAATAGGCTTAAAACACAAACAAACTACCAAGAAACCAAGTTGTCAGTCCTGGAAAGTTATAAATGACCTGTTGCCATTTTGGGAAAGCTTAAAAGTCAGGAAAAGCACAAAAACCAAGAAATTAACCTAAAGGGTCATTACAGGTAGTCTCACGATTCTTCAGATCAAAATCTAGCTCTTTAGGAGCGAATGAATATGACCCCATGACATATAGAGCATTTACAGTCCCCCCATAAGCTTCTATATCCTGTATCAAAATTCATAATCACAGAAGCCAAAGTCTATACCACAAACATTTCTTCAACAGAGACATCAACAACATCATCAATAGTGTCAACCACAAAGATGACACTCACGCCCTTGGCTACTTCATAGATTTGCAAACATTGAATACAACCTCTTCGTCATTCAACCTGAACTTCAGCTTGCCACTCTCAACATCAACAAGTGCTCTACCAGTAGCTAAAAATGGTCTCCCCAAAATGATAGGGACTTCAAAATTCACCTCACAATCAAGAATAACAAAATCTTTAAGAAAGATAAAGCTTTCCATTGTTACTAATACATCATACAAGATACCAACCGATTGCTTCACAGTATGATCAACCATCAATAGCCACATAGTCGTTGGTTAGGAGGTTCCAAAGGCCAACTTCTTAAAAATTTCAAGTGGCATCAAGTTGATGCTTGCACCCAAGTCACAGAGTGTTTTCACAAACTTATATCCCCCAATAATACATAGAATTTAAATGCACCAGGGTCTTTCTTCTTTTCTACTAATGAGTTTGTAACAATAGCACTACAAAGGTGTGTATTATCAACAAGATCAAAATGCATGGTCTTCTTCTTTGTCACCAGGTTTTTCATAAACTTAGCATATCCTGGCATCTATTCCAGAGCATCCACCAATGGAATATTTATGGACAACAACTTCAACATAGAAGTAAACTTATGGAATCTTTCATCTTTTGCTTTCTTCTTCAACCTTCGAGGAAACAGAGGGGGTGGTCTTGGAATTGGAGACAATGCTTTTGAAACTACTTTATCTTTCCCTTCTACTCTAGAGTTCTTTTCTGCATCAACCAGAGATTTACCAATTTCCTCAAGATCAACCTCTACAATATCCAGCTTGTCAACACCAGCCTACTCTTTCTTATCATCTACATCATCAACTACTACCCAGGAACCTGTAGAAGCCTCCTTTTTCTAATTTTATACAATCACTTCTACCTCATCACCTAATATTTAACCTCTTCACATGGTAAACTGTCCTTTTTAGGATTGGGTACTGTGTCACTTGGTAGTGTACCTCTCAATATCAGATTCAGAGGTTCTAAGATCTGACTTATTTATTACTCTAATTGCTTGGTGGAATTGGAGTGAGAATTTAATATATGATTCATGTTCGACAAATCACCCCACATTTCCTGGATTCCTGAATTAGTAGACTCTACTCACTCTAGAACTTTTGTTAACATCTCTTATTTCTTTTACCCAATGAGGTCATTAACTAATGGTTGATTGGGGTTTTGCTCTCTACCCCTAGGAGGAAAATATACACCATTTTAGTTGTTTTAATAGCCTTGGTCCCTGTCTGTCCAGTTACTGATAAGTCGGTAATCTACCAATTTAATGAGCCTATATCCATGAATTATTGCTATGTTTTGAATAGATTTAGAGGTTCTTATGGCCTTTATTGATGTCTAAGCAGGTACTTTTGATAGATGATGATAAACAAGGAAATGAACCCTGAAAAGATCTAAAAATGAGTGAAGTGTGAAGTGTCAGAAAAGCTAAAGATTTTGACTGAAGGTGCGGTAGCCATGAGACACGCACAAGCCGAGGTGTGAACTGCACCTCCTCCGCACAAAGCTGCAAAAGTCTTGAAGAGTCTGTTAAGGGGTGCGATGCGCACATCCTAAGGTGCAAACCGCACCTCCTTCACATGAAGCTCCCAAAGATAGCAAAAGTCACTGGTTTAACTGAAGGCAGTGTGTGACGCGCACATCACAACATGCAAACAGCACGTCATGCCTTACACCTCCCGTAGGGCATTTTTATCCTAAATTTTAGTGACATTTTGGGAAACTATAAAAGGCCTATTCAGGCACAATTTTAAATAACTTTTATCATTCCAAATATTTTGAAGATCTTTTTGTTTGGAGACTAAATTTTTCACCTCCATTGAGAAGAGGGTTTCAATCTAATTCTCTTGGTTAACACTTGTGTGCTCAAATTGAATCTAGAACTTGAGATTTAGCTCTAATGGAGGAGATTTTGAATTACCCAGTTGGTATCTCTTTCTCTCTTGCTATGAGTGGCTAATTTCTCTTGTCTAGGGGTGTATTGATGATGGGTGCTTAACAAATGGGTGTGAGTGTTATTTATTCTTACTTATAATTTCTTAATTGACATGGGTCTAGTATTTCACCAAGTTTTAATCCTAAATTGGTTGTTACAAACATTAATTTTCATTACTTGACTATGTGATTGCTTGAGAAAGGATTTCATGGTTTCGGATGTGAAATTACTAGTGGGAACTTGGGATTCCACTCAGATTTGAGGCTAGAGATAGCTCTTATCGACGGAATTACCCATTTAAGGGTCTAAGCTAGAGATAGTATGACCTCTCAAAGCTTATATTGGTTGTTTATTGATCATATTGATGATGCTCTAACCGAGATCATCAGATATAAGATTGTTGATCGAGAGATAAGTAATTCTTACCCAAGCCCAATGCTACTTATATCATTAAGCAAGAATAAGTATGAATTGATAATCACCCTATCCTATAACTAAAGCCCCATCGGATATGCATCCAACTTGGTACACCCGCTATAGTTTATTTGCTTTTTAATTGAATTGCGATTGTAGTGACAACATCCCAATTCCCCCCATCCTTTTACTTATTATTTTGAGCATTTACTCTGACTTTGAACCCAATTCGATACAATCTCTATTTAGTTACCCCAAGTCCCTTGGGTATGACCCCGACACTTATTAGGATTATAAATTTTGTTTTGCTGCACGATCATCGTGACCTCCTAATTTGGAAAGCACGATTTGAGCGTTCATAAAAAACGACGTTGTTGCCGGGGACTTGAGTTGAAGCTATTTTGATTTTTGATTTGAAATCAATTTGAGAATACTTGTTTCTTTTACTTTTGTTTGTTGTTTGCGGTTGATTGAACAGGCTAACCTATGAACAAGGCCGATGACAACGAGAGCATTGACGGCTTCATGGAGGCCGATGAGGATGAGCCTATGATGCAAGAGGGTGTAGGTGCAATCTGCCTACCCCACATGGTGGGAAATGTTGTCTTTCATGTGACTAGCACCATGCTCCACTTAATCCAAATGAAGGGCCTATTTGGTGGAGCAGCACATGAAGATGCCAACCGCAATATTCAGAATTTTGTGGAGATTTGCCAACCGTTCATCTTTCAACATATCTCCCAAGAGTCCATTTAATTTCACCTATTCCCTTTTTCCTTGATGGGGGAAGCCACGACGTGATTGGAAGAGTTTTTGGATGACTCTATCATATCTTGGGCCGAGTTGGTTGAGGCTTTAAAATATCGAGATTCTTTCCTCCATCTCAAATGATAAAGCTGAAAGATGAGATTACCAACTTTAGGCAGCTCCCAGATGAGCCTCTTCATGAAGTTTGGCTAAGATTCAAAAAGAAGCTTCTCTTGTGTCCAAATCATGAGTTGTCAAACAATGTGCTGCTACAAAGCTTCTATCGATCATTGAACTCTTTGAATAAATCAGTGGTTGACAACCTTGGAGGTGGCACCTTCATGGACTTAGAGTTTCCCATTGCCTCGACTTTGTTAGAGCGAATGAAAAAGACCAATCAAGCATGGCATACAAGAGAAGTAGATATGCCAACTTTGGGAGGACCCTCAAATATCTTGATTAATGAAACAAGGAAAAAAGAGGAGGAGCGAGATGAGACAGTAGCCAAAATGATGACACAAATTGATTTGATGGCCAAGTATGTGATGGGAGACAGTGAATGCAGTGAGTACACAGGAAATCAAAGTTAGTGATGATGAGCTCATGACTGTGGTTGATGGAAAGCTATGTTTTGTGTCAGCGGCTTCTCATCCCGGGTATTATCACCCGAGGGAGGAGAACCAAGGTTGGATTCGAGATAAAGAAAAAGAAGTAAATTGGCGGGGAAGATACAAGGATGGTGATCATTTCAATCACCGGAGTTCAAATCCCTATATCCCTCCAAACAAGGAAGATTCTCTCTACCAACCGGGAATAAGCAACCCCAGCCATTCCAAGTTGGAGGACATGTTGTCCTTGGTTCTTAAAAAGGTGGACACCACAAATATGGGAGTGAGCGAACTAAAGAGTGAGGTATCAACACATCACCAAATTGTGAGCTCCCACTCAGCCTCAATCAAGCATCTGAAGGCCTAAATGAACCACCTCTCAAGACAAATGAACCCGAGGATGTAAGGGACGTTGCTTAGCGACACCATCACTAACCAAAAGAATGATTGAGGATTTAGGTAGTAACTTTATGCCGCGACGTTAAATCAAGCACTGCTTGGGAGGCAACCCAAGTTTCTTTATTTTCTTTTGGTTATCTTTTGTTGTTTTTAGTGTTTTTGTAGGGAATGCATGGATGGAAAAATGAACAAGGGAAAGCAGGGCAAAAAGGGGTCGTGCGATGAACTGTGTCGACCGCATAAGCATTTGTGTGTATCGCACAGCCTATTGCATGCCAAATAAGAATGCCGGAAGGAAATTTGAAAATTTGGAGGTAACGTGCACTAGGCTGTGCAGACCGCAGAAACCCAAGTGTGCGTCGCACCCTCATGTCATGGTGAAACAGATGCCTGGCCAAACCCAGAGGAGAAAAAGAGGTATGTGCGATATTCCATGCGGTTCGCACATTGTCTGGTGCGAACTACATGTCACGGCGCACAAGAGGTAAGTTAAAAATTTAATTAACCTAACCTGTTGACCGACCTGACCCGTAGATGACCCGGCCAACCTTTCTTCTTCTTTTTCTTTTAAAAACCACCTCTTCTCTTCTTCTTCCACCATCCTTTTCCTCAAACCCTCAAAATTTTCTCCCAAAACTCTCTCTAAATCCCTCAAACCTCTCCAAAAATCATCTCATCCTCTCACAAACAATCTCCACTACTCCATCACCACTGCCGTTGTCATCTCTCCAGGAAGATTTCGCTGGTCACCATTATTGAAGAACAAAAGGCTTCAATTTTCACTCCTCTCTTTATAATCTTCACTTGTGGTAAGTTTCCCGATGTTAAATACTTGTTCCTATAAAGGTTGGGAACTCATATTGTGAAGCATGCTTAGTAGAATTGCCATATTGATTTTGGGTGCGATCCGAAAATTTTGGGTCCCCAATTCTGGGTTGTATTGATGATATTGCTATGTGTCAACTTGGTAGAACTTTAATTTTGGTAATGTATGTTGATTGGTGGTGATTTTTAGCCTTGAATTATGTGTTGGGGTGAAGTCTGCGTAACCCACTTGTGATGAACGAATGATTTGGCCCGATGATAGATTGCGTGATATTATTCTTAAGGATAAATCATCATTTGTCATGAGGTTTTGATTAAAAGTTGACTCTTGAGGCTGAATTTTGCTGATTGTATACCCATGATTATTGTTTAGCATTATACTTGGGGTATATGATCTTGTACGGGAAGGGGGGTTAATTGTTGTTGAAATTATGGATATTTGTTGTGCAAGTGAGGGATTGATGTTCCTGATGATAGATGGGGTAACATCCATCTTAAGGGAAGTCGTTGAGTTCCTTTTTTTGCTTGCTATTGGGTCAATGAAAATCCATGAAATCTGAGTACCCGGAATTTATGGTCATGATACCCCTTCCCCTCTTGTTTAATGTTGATTGGGTTGTTGCGGGGTGCCCAGTATCTACGCACAACTTGCTCTATGGGTCACATGTGAAAATCACAAGAACACAAGGAACCAAAAATTCCAATTGTGCCATTGTGTGCTTCGCATGAGACGCATAGATCTTGATGTGTGGGTCGCATGAGGTACCGCACCATGATTAAAAACAAAAAGTAGGTCAATGATCTAAGGGGCGACACCTGATGCAATACGCACTTTTGATGGTGCAAATTGCACCAGCTTCGCACCTCAACTGAAAATCCCTGAAGGTTTCTATTTGCTTGTGCGATGGCACATTGAGACACGCACTTCTCCTAGTGTATTTTGCATGTGGTCCGCACAAGCCGATATTCACCTACTTTGTTTTTCTAATCCGTTGCATTCCATCCTTTGTAGTTGCTAACTTCTTTTAAGGTTTTGTTTTTGTTTTTGGCTCACAATCTCTGTATGCAGAATATTTCTTCAAACAGGTAAAACACAAGAAGCCAACCTAGGCAAAGATCTGCTGCTGAAGAAGAAAGGCCCTGCTTTGGGGTAAAGGGCATGAAAGCCTTCTACAAGTGGGACAAAGATAGGGGATTCAATGCGGAGTAAAGTTTTAACTTGGGAGAGGTCAGAGATGAGCTACCTAAAAAGAGAATGGCACCCCTTTCAGGATGTACTCGGTGGGTACTATGAGGAAATTATGCGGGAATTATTTGTGGCTTATCAGGCTACACAGGACTCTATAAATAGGGCCTGTGGAGATATTTCCCAACCTAGATTCAGTCATAGTCAGGGGCAAGGGAGTTAGCATCACCCCCGCTGCTATCAATGCTATCTATTGGGGACACCCAATTGACCCTGCACCAACCCTCATGGACAAGTTGATGGCTGACTCAAAGCCATATTAGGAGACAGCCCTCGTCATTGCTCAAGATGCCCTCCTTTGGTCCACTATAGGGGGAGATATTCTAAGGATGTCCCTGATCTTTGAGGTTCGTCTTTGGTATAATCTTATTCACAACCGTTTCTTGCCTTCCCAAAATGATCAGAAGATAACCCAAGAGGGGGCCATTCTAATTGCTGCCATTGTGATGGGGGAGCATGTGAACATTAAGGAAATAGCAGCTATGGTGATAAGGAGAAAAGCTCATCGAGGAAATGACTCCTTCCCCTCCCGGTGCTGATTACTAAGATTTGTGCCAAGTCCAATGTCCCTACCCTTAGTTGTGACAAATTCACTCATGCTATTGGAACAATCGACCTTGATAGGATGCCCCCAGGTTTAAAAAGCAAAGGGTTGAGCAGTCGAGCGGGGTTGACAGTGATGAGCTTGGTGCTAGGGCAGACGCTTCATCCCTATCCAGGGTTACTTCCGAGGCACGTACATATGCCACATCCCCCTCGATGACCAAAAGCAGCCTCCAAGACATGGTGAACAATTTAATGCCATGAGAAGCAGCTTGCCGACCTAGCTGCTAAGCTACCAGGTATGATAAATAAAGTTGTTAAGAGTGCAGTTAAGGGGGTGGTGGATAGCTTGAACACACTGTGTAAGAGGGTTTATGTCATGGAGGGGGCAATGACAACACTCTGAAGAGATATTGACAAAGCCAAAGGCAAAGCTCTGGTGGTAGAAGCAGATCTGACTACCTTACCTCCACCTCGTTCCATTCCCGGACCCTTGGATAGCTTATTTGCAGCCTATGCAGATGAGGAGTTGCCTGGCCATATGAGGAACAAGTGTTTGGGGATGATCAAGATCCGGATTTTCAAAGGGTTCTCCATACCTCCACACTTTCTGCGCACTCCCAAAAGTTTGGTGCTGGCCTGAGTGAAAGAGCCTCAGATGAGGAGACAGCTGCAGATGATGATGATGATGAGGCCTAGTCCTCGAGGGAGTTCCACCCCTTATTCCCAATACACTATAAACATTGAGGGCAATGCTCCTTTTATGGGGAGGGGATGGCTTTACTTGTTTTTGTTGGTGCCCGTGAATGGGATTGAGACATTTTATTGCCCTTGTCGGGCCTTGTTGACATTCAGTTGGATTTTATTTGGCCTTGTCGGGCATATTTGGATTATTGTGATGTTTATTGCCCTTGTCGGGCCTTTAGATTTCATTATGTGTTTATGTTTTTTTTTTGAGCTTATTTGTGCCCTTGCCGGGCTTGATTTTTGTTGATTGAGATTGTGTTGTCGGGTTGGTTTTACATGCTCCATTGTCTTACTACCCGTGCTTTGCAAATGCGCTAAAATCCTATGCTGAGGATTATTTTAAAATGAATCATGAGAGCGCAATTCGTATATCGCCTTGTTAATAGTAGTTTAGAATTAAACTCTGAGGGTTTTCTTAAACCACGGTTCTTTTCCAAGGAGCAAGAGTTTTGATTATTTTCTTTTTATTCTCTTTTGTTTTTGTGTGTCAAACTTGGTTGGTGTTTTCTATGATAGATTGAGATGTGACTTTCTTAAGGGAAAATGCCAAGTTTTAGTTTAGAATTGAGTCCATAGTTGCTTGTCTCAAAATGGGCCCACCAAAAATTCTCGTGGCAAATTGTTTTGAAAATAAAAGGAACAAGGTAAATGAATTTTTGAGGAAAAGTATTCTCTTGTCATGAGTTGCACACTCTCGCTTTGTCTTGATTGACTCACAAACGAGTGTGTAATGAACTCAGAATAGCTTGTCAAAAATCATTTGCCCCAATTGATTGTGAGACTAATGAAAGAGGTCTTGTGGCATGATGCCATGTGGTGAGGCTTTACCTTGATTCTTGTGCATAAGTGTCATCTAGAACTTGTCCCGAATGTGATTCAAGGCAAAATTCTAGGTGTGACCGAGCTTGAAAGATGACCTTAAGCCCTTTTTGATAGCAACTTCACCCAAATGACTTCCCACGACATCAAATCCTAGTGAAACCCTTTTGAGCTTGTGATCGTTCTTTGGCACCTTGTAACACCTTGACCTTTTTGGAACCTCTATTTTGGCACTCATCCTCCCTAATTGCTTGAAAATGAAATGTAGGCTAAAAGCCTAAGTTTGGTGGGGAAACAAAAGATAACATAGGCAAATGCCTAAGTTTGGGGGTGCATGTTATCAAATGAGGAGAAGAAAAGAAGTGCACTTCAAGTGCAAGGTAGCACCTTAATTTCAAATTGAAAATTTCTCAAAAAGATCAATCCAATGAGCAAATTGAAAAGCAAAAATAGGTGCTACAAGGTGAAGGCGGTATAAGGAGTTTGAATGATCATGAGTAAAAAAGAGGAATCTTGGGTTGTGAGAGGGAGTAATAAGGTGAAGTTGAAATAGAAAAATATGAGCGGTGTTCAAAATAAAAATAAAGAGCATTAGGTAGGTGTAGTCACTCGAGCTTGGCTACCCTACATCAGTGGCGATATACATGAAGGGAAAGCCTATAGTTTGACACGTATGCACTTGAACTTCCTTCAGAGAGTGAGAGTCTTCTTGGTTCCCCTATAATCCCATATTTTGCGAATTGAATGATTGTGAGTGGGATTCTCTCTTCTGGTGAGTGGCATCATCCACTCGAATTGAAACATAGAGTCTTTATTTCAATTGAGGGGAATGAATGAGACAAGTTGTGTGGCAAATCTCGAGGCAAACCTTGACGGTCCATGCCAATGACTTCAGAAATGATGTCCTTTTGGAAAAGGTTTTAAATTGATCAATTGCCTTGAATTTGTGGTGGTCCAATTTTTCTTAATTTTTAGTTTAGAGTAGTCTTTTGTGCCATTATTGAGCCTAGAGCATAATTCATTCCTTGTCTTGTGAGTATCTTGCTTGAGGACAAGCATAGTTCAAGTTTGAGGTTTTTGATAAGTCGGTAATCTACCAACTTATTGATCCTTTATCCATGAATTATTGCTATGTTTTGAATAGATTTAGAGGTTCTTATGGCCTTTATTGATGTCTATGTAGGTACTTTTGATAGATGATGATAAACAAGGAAATGAACCCAAAAAGAGATAAAAAGGAGTGAAGTGTGAAGTGTCAAAAAAGCTGAAGATTCTGACTGAAGGTGCGGTGGCCGTGCAACATGCACAAGCCGAGGTGCAAACCACACCTCCTCCGCATAAAGCTGCAAAAGTCCTGAAGAGTCTGTGAAGGGGTGCAATCACTATGCGATGAGCACATCCTAAGGTGCGAACTACACCTCCTTCGCACGGAGCTCCCAAAGATAGTTAAAGTCACTGGTTGCGATGCGCATATCACAATGTCCAAACCGTATGTCGCGTCGCACACCTCTCGAAGGGCATTTTTTTCCTCAATTTTAGTGATATTTTAGGAAACTATAAAAGGCCTATTCATGCACAATTGTAAATAATTTTTATCATTCCAAATATTCTGAAGAGCTTTTTGCTTGGAGACTAAGTTTTTTACCTCCATTGAGAAGAGGGTTCAATCTAATTCTCTTGGTTAAACACTTGTGTGCTCAAATTGAATCTAGAACTTGAGATTTAGCTCTAATGGAGGAGATTTTGAATTACCCAGCTGGTATATCTTTTTCTCTTCCTATGAGTGGCTAATTTCTCTATTCTAGGGGTGTATTAATGATGTGTGCTTAACAAATGGGTGTGGGTGTTATTTATTCTTGCTTATAATTGCCTAATTGACATAGGTTTAGTAATTTCACCAAGTTTTAATCCTAAAATTTGTGGTTGTGAACATTAATTTTCATTACTTGACTATGTGATTGCTTGAGAAAGGATTTCATGGTTTCGGATATGAAATTACTAGTGGGAACTTGGGATTCCACTCAGATTTGAGGCTAGGGATAGCTCTTATTGACAGAATTACCCATTTAAGGGCCTAAGCTAGAGATAGTATGACCTCCCCAAGCTTAGATTGGTTGTTTATTGATCAAACCGATGATGCTCTAACCGAGATCATCGGATATAAGATTGTTGGTCGAGAGATAAGCAATTCTTACCCATGACCAATGCTACTTATGTCAGTTACCCTAATCTCTATCATGCTAACTAGTCCTCTCATAGTTATTCTCCTTGTATGAGATCCAACCTTGATTCATTGAGCCTAACACCAAGAGTCTTAATTAGACCCTTGAGCATTAGGTTAGGAACCCATTGCCTGATTGTTCACAAAATTTTCCTCTTCCTCAGAATCTAAATAATAGTATTTATAGTAAGGTACCTTATCATGAGAGCCCATAACATTTACCTTCTGAGTACTGACTCTCATTAGATGCTTGGTGATCAGATCCATTTGGTATTTTACCTGAGTCATATCTTGATCATGAGACTCTTCTCTCCTCAATTTCTCTACAGATATGCCCTTGAACTGACCAGTGCTAACAACTTCTGGCTCTCGAGTGTGCCATGCTCTATTGGTCTTACTCAATCTATCCAGAAACTCACTAGCCTTAGCAAATGTATGCTCCATCATATTACCTTCTGCGATATTATTAGCCATTGACTTATTTATTGTATCCATCAATCTATAGAAACCTTAGGAGCAGCTAATTAGGCAATTTGTGATTCAATTATTGTTTGATTTTCTTCTTAAACCTCAACCAAGCCTCTAGCAGTGCTTCTCCCGATAGTTGTTGGAAGTTGTTTATCCCATCTCACAGTTGTAACATAATTTCAAGGAATGCATCTTTCAATTCAACCCAAGTGATAATGGAATCATTTAGTAGCTCTCCCAACCATGTAGTAGCTTCCCTCTTTAATGAGAAAGGGAAACGCCTTCGACTGATTGCTTCCTGGGAAATTCCTGGTAGCATGTGCGCCTTGCATATTTCTATAAATTTTTTAAGGTGTTGGTTGAGATGTTCATGTCCTAGACCCCCAAACAACTCTTTCATAGTCAGCAAGTGCATCACGGTGCTGATGATGTAAAATTTGGCATTTCCACCAAGTGGTGGTGGTCATATAGTACCTTTAAATATCTCCATGTCAATCTCCTCCTCTTGATTCACATTTCTCACAACAACATGTTGGTGAACCCCTTCTGTGGGGAAACCTCTCATATTTTGAGCAGCAACAGCTAGGTAAACTAGTTTTAGCATCAACTATAGTAGCATCGGCTGCAGCATATTCAACTTCAGTTAGCACAACACCATCAAGGAGTCCCTAGTTTCTATCCATTACTTCTGAAGGAAAAAACAAAAATAAAGTAATATTAAGAAATATGGACTACAAGTAGAAAAAAACACTAATAGACAATTTATAAGTCATATTCCTTGATAATGGCACAAAAATTTGATATGCCAAATTACACCTCCAAAAAATACATAAAGTTGTCATTGTTCAAATATAAAACCAATGAGGTCGGGGTAAAATCCCACAAAGAGTATGGTGAGAAATATATCAAAAGTGATTATTCAGCCAATGGTCAATATTTGGAGAGAGGTTTAACATAACAACTAGAAAGAATTCAAGATTTGTTGTTATCAGTGTAGTAATCTTGAGAATTGTTTTTGTATTCAATATCATGAGACAATACTAGGACTGTGTTCCTCATGATTTCATATCTTTAGCAGGTCTAGTTAACGATGATTTATTTGGGTGTCACACATACAAAACTGACAAATATTAGGTTCATCTAAAGTCTTTTGACCTAGTTAGACAAATGTCACTCTAAATCCTTCTGGCCTTTGAGTGTTTATTGATTAAACTTTGTCATGAGTTTTGGATTGACTATGCTAGTAATAGCTCAAGTCATTAGGTGAGGGTTAAAAGCCTCAAATCTCCATCGTTAATTCCTTTTCCTAAACTTCACTTTTTTTATTAAGCAATTTTAGATTAATTGCAAGTTCTAATGTTTGCAACCCCTAAAAAGAATTTAGTGCAAAGGAATTAACAATATATGTGAAAACACCATTCAAAATCACTATTATGTTAGACCTATTTTTGTTATTCCATCATGGTTCTCACAGCCCTAGTTATGGATTTTAGATACTCATGCTTATATAAACAATATCGAGTGATAAATAATTAGTCATCATAATAAACTTATAAAGAGAAGAATAAAGAAATTGAATCTTGTACAGCAACTTAACTTCCAAGTAACATAGCAAAACTCCAAGAACAATGAAAAATATTGTTTCTCCCAAAAGTAACATGAAAAACATCCGTAAATAGATAAAAAAAAGAATTTATAGAAAGTATAGACACATAAAAACTTGTCCTAAAATGAACTGGGATAACTAGTCATGGCATAATTCACGGACCATCGTTTTGATTCACGATCCTTGGAAGTTGGTGTCAACCATTCTTTAGCTTGGTCAAGTCTAGATTTGTAGGTTTCCATGGTTCATTCCATGGTCCATGAACTGTGTGGTTTAAAACCAAAAAAATTGTATCTTCTTTGAACCTTGGACAATAGATGATAAGACGATCCATGAACTAGTTTGTAATGATCCTTGTCATTTTATCTATTTGTATGTTTTTTCTGCATCTCGAGCTTTTTCACAGTGGCTATAGGTCATTTATGACTTGTTGAAACTGACATTTGGTTCTCGGGTAGTTTATTTGTGTTTTAAGCTCATTTCCCTATTTTGAAACTCTTAAAGCTAAAAGAGTTGACTTTGTTCAATATTTGGAGAAACGGGCTTGAATGAAAATTTTGTCAGTGTTGTTAGCTCCAGAATGTTGACTTTGGCCAAGTATGACCTTTGGTTTGGGTCTCGAGGCTCTTTGATTCATTTTGGGAACTTGGATAATTTTTAGGAAAAACTGGCAAAGCGTTGACATTGGTCAACATTCCATCAAGACGACCTCCGTTGTTCATTTTGATAATTATGTTTAGTTTGGAATGTTGTTCCCAGTTGGGTAGCATGTTTGTTTTGTGTACAAGGGGTTCAGAATGAATCTTGAGGGTCCATCTGGTGACTTTTTGAGTTGTGCACTTGTTGGTTTTTGTTGTTGTTGTTGCAGGGTCACTTAAACCTTTGCGTACGCAAGGGGTGGCCTCGTTCGCAAACCTGTGTACATGGCGGGTCCACTGCCTTCACAACAAAAGGGGCCAAGTGACCCAACCCCACTTATTCTCTACATACACGAGATAAGGGACATGTTTATGAGCCCGTGTACGCGGTAGGGTCCTCTCTTACGGGGAGAAGGACCCTTGGCACCTATATATTCTTTTAACTTTGTTTTCTCCTCCACTACTCTGAAAAACTCCATTGTCTTGAGCCTTGAAAGCTGGTTGTAAAGCTATTATTCATCTCCATTAATCCCGATAAGTTTGTTCTAATCCCCTGCTCTTTTTATGTTAGTAATTTGCATTTCCATCTTTAAATTTCCATCAAATTGATTGTTGAACTCCCTTGATCAAGTGGATTTTTAGGGCTGTTTTGGGCCCCTTGAAAGTTGTTTGCGCCTAAATTTTGGGCATGGGTTTAAACACTATTACAATATTATTATAAATTTTATTTTCTGCATCGTTAAGCGATCCCTGAGGGTCGATTTTGACCTGATTTTTAGCTTGAATTTTTGTATAGCAATATGGGTGTAATTTTTCTCATCTTGACACCTATATTATATGTATGATAGTATGGCAGCATTTTGAGGATATCTAGAAGGGGAAGGCACACAATTGATGGTTCGTGCTTACAGGCCCTGAGGTAGGTTACGATTTTCTTCTTTTAGACCTGGCTTAGTTAGATTTTATATTTTATAAGCTCCGTGATCGTTAGGGTAAGTTTTAGGTTAGAATTAGGCTTAAATCCGTTTTTGTATATTTGGCCTTTTCTGCGATTGTAGAATAGAATTACCATGCTTATTCTTAGTCTAGGGTGTTGTAGCCTTGTTTTGTAGATTAGAATCATTAGTATAGGCCTATAGAGACATTCATAGTAGAGTAGTTATTTTGTAGATACTTTCGTATTTTAGTTTGTTTTCCTTATTTTATTTACCATTACTGTAAAACTGTGGTCTCGAGGCCATATGTAACACCCCAGAAATTCAAAGCTAAGAATTAGCCCAAAAAAATTCAAATGTTAAGTTATCAAAGTGACAGTAGGTTCTATGAGCCAATCCATAGGCCATGGACTGGAGTCATGAAACTTAGACTGAGACTTGCAAAATGGGGTTAGGTGCACGAGGTAGATCCATTAACTGTGGAACATTCCATGAGTCGTGGACTCTACCTGTGAAAATCATACAGAGGCCAGACAAATTGCTTGAGAACTATGGCCAGGTTCCACGGACCGTGGAATAGTCCATGGGCCATGGATGGTGGCCATGGGAATCAAACCCGCGACCAGCCCTTTTGGATAGGGAACCACGCGATGGGGCGTATACATTAGATTCCATGTTTAGCTTATGTAGTTTATGTCGGTTTACAGACTCTCCCACAGAATTAGACTCAAAAGTTGTATACTAGGCTCTCAGTTCAGTTTCACAGTTTTTAATTATATTTTTTAGATTATTCTTGCATTTTAGATTTTTATGCATGATTATTTTTGGGCCTTTCAGCTTATATTTTAAATATCATATCAGTATTTTAACACATTTATATATATAGTCAGTTTTACATATCCCTCATGCCTAGTACATTCAAAGTACTAATGCATACTTTGTGCTGCATCCTATCATGATGCAGGTTCAGGTTCGCAGATTCAGCCTTGTGATTATCCCTCATGCTCAGTATATTCAAAGTATTGACGCATACTCTGTGTTGCATCCCATCATGATGCAAGTTCAGGTTCTCAGATTCAGCCTTGTGATTAGCTCATTCCCACGCCATCTCAATAATAGCAAGTGGTGAGTCCTCATTATCTGAGGACGTACTTAATGATATTCTTCTAATTAGCTTATTTTCAGTTTCAATATTTTGGAATTAGTTGGGGGCTTTTCCCAACAACTCATCAGTAGTAGAGGCTTTCTGACATAGAGTCAGGCTTCAGCTTTTCATTTTGTTCATTTATTTCAAACTTATATTTGAACTCAAATATTCTAAGTTAAATTTTAAAGAGCTTATATCTTTATTATATTTACCTTTTGCTCAGTTTAAATTCATATGATTGCTTAGTATATGCCATACCATGGATTAGCTTAGGGTCACTTGTGGCTCTAAGCACCATGTTGCATCTAGGGTGTAGACTCAAGGCATGGAAAACTTTCTATCATAGCATCAAGTTTAATCTGTCCTAGGGTATCTGAAAGAAGTATCAAGTAGAGTCTTTTTCATGGGTGTGAAGCATGCCACACTTATGAGAGAGAGTTTACGAGAAATTTTTAGGAAACTCCACTTCTTTCATATTCAATACAATGTGATAGAGTAAAACTCTATTTCTCCTTTCTAATCTATTTGTTATGCATTTCAGATCATGCCTCCTCATATAGCCAGTGGTCGTAATGCTAATCCTCAAGTTCTAGACCACGAGGTCACTAACACCGAGTTTAAAAATGTTATACAGATATTGGCACAAGCAGTGGCCAACCAGGCTAATCATCAGGCACCTATTCCTGCTAACCAAAATGATAGGACAGCTGCTGCAAGAGATATGGATTTTATCTACATGAATCTGCCAAAGTTCTTTGGGTTGAAGGTAAATGAGGATCCGCAAAACTTTATTGATGATATCAAGAAGATTTTTGAGGTGATGCAGGTTTCAGGGATTGAGAGTGTTGATCTTCTCCTATAAGCTCAAGGACATGGCTCATATTTGGTACATGCAATGGAAGGACAGTAAGGGTAGGAATGCAACTCCTATGACTTGGGACTATTTTGTTGGAGATTTTCTGGATAGGTTGTTCCTCAGATAGTTGAGAGAGGCTAAGGCTAAAGAGTTCATGAATCTAAGGTAGGGATCCATATTAGTTCAGGAGTATGGTTTGAAGTTTACTCAACTCTCTAGATATGCTCAAGCGATGGTAGTTGAACCAAGGGCACAGATGAGTAAGTATATTTTGGGTATTTTTGACTTGGTTAAGAAAACGTGTAAGACAGCTATGTTAGTCAGAGATATGGACATCTCCCAACTTATAACGTATGTGCAGCAAATGGAAGAGGAGAATCTTAAAAAGAGAGAGAGGGAAAACTAGAGGGCTATAACATGGAATTTTGATTACTCTCAGCATGAGGCAGTCGGTGGAAACTGCTCTCAATTTCAGCAGAGGTTTATAGTTCTTGCACCTTCATTAGCTAGTGCTGTATCTCTCAGACCTTATCATGAGCAGAAGAATAGGGCATCAGGCTCTAAGTCACAGGGCAGTGTGTCAGGTAGCCACACTTTTCCAACATGTCCTAAGTGTGGTAATAATCATCCTGGTGAGTGTTTATCTTGAAGAGAGAGGTGTTTTTAGTGTGGTCAGCTTGGCCATAGGTTAAAGGAGTTCCCCTTTTCCAGGCAGGGACAAGGAGGTAATCGAACTTAGCCTACTGCTTCATAAGATCCAGCATGTCGCACAGCTCAGAAGGATACTACTTCTGGTACAGGCGGCGATTAGCGTCAGAACAGTCTCTATGCTATGGCATCTCAACAGGATCAGTAGAGTTACCCATATATAGTCACTAGTATGTTTCAAGTCTTCTCTCTTAATGTTTATGCATTACTAGACCCTAGGGCTTCTTTTTCTTTTGTGACCTCATATATTGCATGTAAATTTTGAATCAGTCCTAAAAACTCCTAAAGCCCTTCCCAGTCTCCACCCTAATTGGGGAGTCATTCTTAGCTTAGAGGGTATACAAAAACTGCCCAATCTCAGTCCTCTATAAAATCACCTAAGCAGACTTAGTAGAGCTAGATATGATCAATTTTGACATCATCCTTGGCATGGATTGGCTACATGCCTGTTATGCCTCAGTCGACTGCAGAACCAGAGTTGTAAGATTTCAGTTTCCAGATGAGCTCATCTTAGAATGGTGGGGTAGTCCTCTAATGTCAAAGGGTCACTTCATATCATACCTAAAAGCTATGAAGATGATCTTGAAAGGGTATATCTACCATATAGTTTGAGTTAAGGATTTCGAGTCTGAAACACTATCTTTCCAGTCAGTTCCAATAGTCAGCAAGTTCCTAGAAGTGTTTCCTGAGGATCTGCTTGAGGTCCCTCCTCAATGGGAGATTGACTTTAGGATAGATCTTTTTCCAGATACGTAACCCATTTTCATTCATCCTTATAAAATGGCTCTAGCTGATCTTAAGGAGTTGAAAGATCAGCTCAAAGACCTTCTATATAAGGGTTTCATCAGACCTAGTATTTCTCCATGAGGTTCTCCAGTTCTTTTTATGCATAAGAAAGATGGTTTGCTCAGAATATGTTTCAAATACCATCAGTTGAACAAGGTCACAATCAAGAATAAGTATCCCATCCCCAGGATTGATGACTTGTTTGACCAGCTTTAGGGTGCTAGCTATTTCTCCAAGATTGACCTTATCATTAGCTCAAAGTTAGTGAATGTGACATTCTGAAGATAACCTTCAGAACTTAGTATGGTCATTATGAATTTGTAGTTATGTATTTTAGACTAACGAATTCTCCTACAACTTTTATGGACTTGATCAACAGAGTGTTCAAGAAGTATTTGGACATGTTTGTCATTGTCTTTATTGATGACATTCTTGTTTACCCGCAGAGTGAGGAGGAGCATGCAAACCATCTGAGGGTCGTGCTACAAACTCTCAAGAATTGCCAGTTATTTGCCAAGTTCTGTAAGTGTGAGTATTGGTTACAATAAGTTGCTTTTCTAGGTCATGTGGTGTCTAAGAAGGGTATTCAAGTAGATTCATAGAAGATAGAAGCAATAAAGAACTGGCCTAGACCCATTTCTCCGATAGACATTTGGAGGTTTTTGGGTTTGGATGGTTACTACCGGAGGTTTGTTGAAGGATTTTCATCCATAACTTCCCCATTAACCAGGTTGACTCAGAAAAAGGTTAAGTTCCAATGGTCAGATGAGTGTGAGAAGAACTTCAAAGAATTGAAGTCTACATTGACCATAACTCCAATTTTGGCTCTACCAGATGGTTTAGATGGCTTTGTTATGTATTATGATTCATCTAGAGTTAGCTTGGGTTATGTTCTGATGCAGCAAAGTAAGGTAATTTCTTATGTATCTAAACAACTTAAGATTCATGAGAAGAACTACCCTACTCATGATCTTGAGTTAGCAACAGTGGTTTTTACTTTTAAGATCTGGAGACACTACTTGTATGGTGTTCTTGTGGATGTGTTTACTGACCATAAGAGCCTCCAGTATATGTTTGCTTAGAAGGAATTGAATCTTAGTTCGAGAAGGTGGCTTGAGCTTTTTAAGGACTATGACATGAGTATGCTTTACCATTTGGGTAAGGACAATGTAATGGATGATGTTCTTCGAAGGTTGTCCATGGGTAGTGTGTCACAGGTTGAACAATAAAAGAAGGAATTAGCTAAGGATGTTCATAGGCTTGCTCGGTTAGGGGTTTGCTTGAGAAATTTTATGGATGGTGGTGTGATAGTTCAGAATGAGTCAGAATGTTCTTTGGTAGTTAAGGTGAAGGAGAAACACGATAATGACCCTATTTTACATCAGTTAAAGGGTGCAGTCCATCAGTAGATAGAGGTTTTCTCCTAAGGGGGAGATGGTGTGCTTCATTATTAGGGTCGATTATGCATTCCTATTGTGGATGAGTTAAGACAGCAGATTTTTACAAAAGCTCACAACTCCAGATATTCTATTCATCCCATTGCCACCAATATGTATCATGACCTATAAGAAGTCTATTGGTGAAATAACATGAAGACATTGCAGATTTTGCTAAGTATCCCAACTATTAGCAAGTGAAACATTAGTGACCGGGTGGTACAATACAGGATATTGACATTTCTACCTAGAAGTAGGAAGTCATCAATATGGACTTCATAATAGGCTTACCTCATACTCATAGACAGTATGATCTATTTGGGTGATCGTAGACAAGATGACTAAGTCAGCCCACTTCTTGGCTTTTAAGACTACTGATTCAGCAAATGATTATGCCAGACTCTACATCCATGAGATAGTCAGATTGCATAGAGTCCCCTTGTCTATCATCTTAGATAGGGGTACTCAGTTTAAATCTTAATTTTGGAAATCCTTCTAGAAAGGTCTTGGTACTTAGGTGAATCTCAGCACAACATTTCACCCTCAGAGAAATGGCCAGGAAAATCATACCATTCATACCTTAGAGGACATGTAGAGAACTTGCGTGATCGATTTCAAGGGTAATTAGGATGAGCACTTACCTTTTATAGAGTTTGCCTACAATAACAGCTTTCATTCTAGCATTCACATGGCTCCATATGAGGCACTTTATGGGCGGAGGTGTAGATCACCTATTCGCTAGTTTGAGGTAGGTGAAGCAGCATTATTAGGGACATATTCAGTTTATGAGACTATGGAGAAAGTTCAACTCATTAAGGAGAGGTTGAAGGCTGTTCAGAGTCGTCAAAAATCTTGTGCAGATGTGAGGAGAAGGGACTTAAAGTTTGAGATTGATGATTAAGAGTTTCTAAAGGTTTGACCTATGAAAGGAGTAACGAGATTTGGTAAGAAGGGTTAGCTTACTCCTCGCTTTGTAGGTCCTTACAAGATTCTTAGGAGAGTTGGCAAGGTGTCTTATGAGTTAGAGTTACCCGCAGACTTAGCATTAGTGCACCTAGTCTTTCATATATCCTTGTTGAAAAAGTGCATTAGTAATCCAGCCTTAGTTATGCCTTTAGAAAGTGTGCGTGTGAAAGATAGTCTCTCTCATTAAGAAGTCCCAATTTGGATTCTTGATCATCAGGTTTGTAAGTTAAGGAATAAGGAAGTCGCTTCGGTGAAGGTCCTTTGGAGGAACCGGTCAATTAAGGGAGCTACTTGGGAAGCAGAAGCGGCCATGATGACCAAGTAACCTCACCTTTTTCCTTATGATTCAGCTCCAGCTTGAGGTAATAATTCCTATCCAGTTTTCTAAGTTTCCTCAATAGTATTTCCCCTCAATTTTGTGTTCCCTAAGCTTTTCTCTCATTCTCAGCATGCTTCATATCTTTCGAACTCATATCAGTTAAAATTTAGTTGGTAGGGATTACAGCTCCTTCCCCTCCAAGCTCAGCTTGTTTAGTCTTCATACGAGAATGAATGATCCCAAGGGGGAGATACTGTAACACCCCAGAAATTTTAATCTAAGAATCAACCCAGAAAATTCCAAGTGTTAAGCTGTAAAAGTGACACTAGGTTCCATTAGCCAATCCATAGGTCATGGAACAGTCTATGAGCCATGGACTGAAGTCGTGAAACTCATAATAAAACTTGCAAAATGGGGTTAGGTCCACGAGGTAGATAAAAAAAATATAGAATAGTCCACGAGCCATGGACTCCACCCGTGAAAATCAGATAGAGGACAGACAAATTGCTTGAAAACCATGACCAGGTTCCATAGACCATGGAATAGTCCATGGGCCATGGATGGTGGTCGTGGGAATCATACCCGCGACTAGCCCTTTTGACCAGGGAACCATGAAGCCTAACCCCGAGCCCTGGTTGGTGCCCGTGGAAGCTTGTGCCTTGTTTTTCCCACAATTTTTAATTAAATTTCTCAGGGGTATTTTAGACTTTTCCCCTTACTTTTAACTCCAACAATAGGTCATTTTAGGCTTACTTTAAAAGGTTTTAGTCAAACTTAGCCTAGTTCTCCTCATTCTTTCACTCAAGTCCAAGAAGAAAGAACAGAAGTAGTTCCTCTCTCTATCCATACCTAGGGATTTCCTCTCTATCATAACCTAGGGATTTCTTCTCCAAGCTTCAAACTTTAGATTTTCTTCAAGAATCTTCTTTCACCAGGTATGCGGGTATTCAGTAAGGGTTTAGTTCATCCTTATGCCCAAAACTTTAGTCTTTTCTACGAATTTCATGGTTTATTAAACTTGGGTTCCTACTCAATTATGCAAATTATTACAGAATTTAGTCTTTATGATTCCTACGTGAGTTATATCCTATTTCATATGAATTGTATCATGTATTCAATAATTTGCATGACTTTCACAATTTCAGAAATCAAGAATTTAGCCCTAAATTGTAGTATTTTCTCATGATTTAGTTTTCTTTAGAATTTAACCAAGATTTTAAGCATTGAGTTCGAAATAGAATTTATCTAATTTTTAGCTTATAGCTTTTCTGAAAAATAATGATTTCAAACCAGTTAAGTTTTGATGCAGTATTCCAAAACCTCAAACTTAAATGAGCTAGCAGAATTAATTTTAAGTGTATTACTTAGAACCGAGGTAGACTAGTGTTTAGCATACCCTAAATTCCTAGAATTACGTGCCACCGTAGGTTATTTAGCTCCTCAGTTGGGCCTCAGAAGTAGTGATCATGCCAACCATGCCTTTATACCCTGGCAAGGTATAATGTGTCCTCGCGATAGGGAGTATACATCAAACTCCATGTTTAGCTCATGTGGTTTATGTTGGCTAACAAACTCTCCCAGAGAATTAGACTCAGAAGTTGTGTACTAGGCTCTCAGTTCAGTTGCACAGTGTTTAATTACTCCCTCCATCCTATTTTATGTGGCACCCTTTGAATTGGCACGGTATTTAAGAAAAAAAAGAAAGACTTTTGAAAGTTATGGTCCAAAATAATACATTTGTGTGGTTGTAAATTATTTCATTAAGGGTAAAAGGAGAATTTCAAAGTTAATTTTTTTCTAATTATAAAAAGGCGATATTCTTTCTAGGATGGACTAAAAAGGAAAGTGTTCCACATAAAATGGGATGAAGGGAGTATATTTTTCAGATTATTTCTGCATTTCAGATTTTTGTGCATGATTATGTTTGGGCCTATATACTATAGTTCATCTTACAGTTTAAACAGTATATCAGTATTTTAGCACATATATATATATATATATGGTCAGGTTTGCATATTCCTCCTGCTTAGTACATTTAAAGCACTGCTGCATATTTATGTGTTGCATCCTATCATGTTGCAAATTCAGGTTCTATGATTTAGTCTCGTGATTAGCTCATTCTAGCACCATCTTCGCGACAGCCAATGGTGAGTCCTCATTATCCGAGGACGTACTTTATGATATTCTTCTAATTAGCTTATTTTCAGTTTCAGTATTTTAGAGTTAGCTGGGGGCTTGTTCCTGCAATTCATCAGGAGTAGAAGCTTTCAGAAATAGAGTCAGACTTTAGCTTTTTGGTTAGTTCATTTATTTCAGACTTAAATTTGAACTCAAATATTCTCAGTTTAATTTTAAAGAGCTTATATCTTTATTCAGTTTAGCTTCCACTCAGTTTAAATTCATATGATTACTTAGTATATGATAGACCATGGGTTAGCTTGGGGTCACTGTAAGCACTGTGTTGCATCCAGGGTGTAGACTTAGAGTGTGACAAACATGGTATCAGAGCATCAGTTTTAATGTGTCCTAGGGTATCAGAAAGCCATGTCAAGTAGACTCTTTTTTAGAGTGTGAAGTGTGCCACACTTATAATAGAGAGGATACAAGACGTTTTTAGGAAACTCCACTTTTTTCATATTCAATATCGTGCTATAGAGTATAACTCTATTTCTCCTTTCTAATTTGTCCGTTATTCATTTCAGATCATGCCTCCTTGCAGAGCCAATGTTCATAATGTTAATCCCCCAGTTCCAGACCATGAGGTCACCAACACTGAGTTTTAAAATGCTATCCAGATGTTGGCAGAAGCAGTGGCCAACCAGGCTAATAAGAAGGCACTTGTTCCTTCTAACCAAAATGGTGGGATAACTGCTGCCAGAGTTAGGGATTTCATCCGCATAAATTTTCCAGAGTTCTTTGGGTCGAAGGTAGACGAGGATCTGCAAAACTTTATTGATGAGATCAAGAAGATTCTTGAGGTTATGCAAGTTTTAGAGAATAAGAGTATTGATCTAGCATCCTATCAGCTCAAGGATGTGGCTCATAATTGGTACACGCAATGGAAGGATAGTAGGGGCAGGAATCCAGCTCTTATGACTTGGGACTATTTTGTTGGAGCTTATTTTGACAGGTTTTTACTGAAAGAGTTGAGAGAGTCTAAGGCTGAGGATTTTATGAATCTAAGGCAGGGATCCATGTTTGTTCAAGAGTATGGTTTAAAGTTCACTCAGCTCTATATATATGCTCCAGTGATGGTAGCCAAGCCAAGGGCTTGGATGAGTAATTATATTTTGGGTATTTCTGACTTGGTTAAGAAAGAGTGTAAGATTACTATGTTAGTCAGAGATATGGACATCTCTCAACTTATGACCTATGTGCAACAGATGGAAGAGGAGAAGCTTAAGGGGAGAGAGAGAGGGAAAACAAGAAGGCTAGAACAAGGAATTTTGATTACTCACAGCATAAGTCTGGCGGTGGAAATCACTCTCAGTTGTAGCAGAGGTCTACAATTCCTACACCTTAATTATCTAGTGCTCCATCTCCCGGACCTCTTCATGATCAGAAGAATAGGGAATCAGGATCTAAGTCACAGGACAGTGTTTCAGGTAGCTGCACTTTTCCAGCATATCCTAAGTGTGGTGAGAATCATCCTGGTGAATTTTTTTCTTACAGAGAGGGGTGTTTTAGGTATGGTCAGTTTGGCCATAGGTTGAAGGACTTCCTCTCTGCCAGGTAGGGACAGGGAGGTAATCGAGCTCAGCCTACTACTTAAGCAGCTTCAGTAGGTTGCACAGATCAGCAGGGTACTTCTTCTTGTACAGGTGGCAATCAACATTAGAACCATCTCTATGCTATGGCATTTCTTCAGGATCAGGAGAGTTCCCCAGATGTAGTCACTAGTATGTTGCAAGTCTTCTTTCTTGAAGTTTATGCATTAGACCCTGGGGCTTCTTTGTCTTTTGTGACCCCATTTATTCCATGTAAATTTTGAATCAGTCTTAAAAAACTCCTAGAGCCCTTCCCAGATTCAACCCCATATGGGGATTCATTCTTAGCTAAGAGGGTTTACAGAAATTGCCTAATCTTAGTCCTCCATAAAGTCACCTAAGAAGACTTACTAGAGCTAGATATGACTTATTTTGACATCATCCTTGGCATGGATTAACTATTTGTCTATTATGCCTCAATCAACTGCAGAACTAGAGTTATAACATTTTAGTTTCCAGATGATCCCATCTTAGAATGGCGGGGTATTCCTCCAACCTCAAAGGGCCCCTTCATATCTTACCTAAAATCTAGAAAGATGATCTTGAAAGGTTACATCTACCATATAGTCCAAGTCAAGGATTCTGAGTTTGAAACTCCATCTCACCAGTCAGTTCAAGTAGTCAGCGAGTTCCCAGAAGTGTTTCCTAAGGATCTGCCCGGTGTCCCTCCTGAGCGAGAGATCAACTTTGGGATAGATCGTCTTCCATATATGTAGCCCATATCTATTCCTTATTATAGAATGGCTCCAGCTTAGCTTAAGGAGTTGAAATTTCAGCTCAAAGACCTCCTAGATAAAGGTTTCATTAGACCCAGCATCTCTCTATGGGGTGCTCCAGTTCTCTTCATACGTAAGAAATATGGTTCACTCAGAATATGCATCAACTACCATTAGTTGAACAAGGTCACAATCAAGAATAAGTATCCCATCCCCAGAATTAATGACTTGTTTGACCAGCTTCAGGGTGTTAGCTATTTCTCCAAGATTGACCTTAGATCTGATTATCATCAGCTCAGAGAGTTAGAGAATGTGCCATTCTGAAGATAGCCTTTAGAACTCGATATGGTCACTATGAATTTGTACTTATGTCTTTTTGACTAACAAATTCTCCTACAGCTTTTATGGACTTGTTGAACAGAGTGTTAAAGTAGTATTTTGACATGTTCGTCATTGTCTTTATTGATGACATTCTTGTTTACTCATGGAGTAAGGAGGAGCAAGCAAACCATCTAAGGGTCATGATGCAAACTCTTAATGATTTCCACTTATTCACCAAGTTCAGTGAGTATGAGTTCTAGTTGTAGACAGTTGCTTTTCTGGGTCATATTGTGTCTATAGAGCACATTCTAGTACATTCACAGAAGATAGAGGCAGTAAAGAACTGAAAGAGACCTACTTCTCCGGCACACATTAGGAGCTTTTTGGGTTTGACTGGTTACTACAGGAGGTTTATTGAAGTGTTTTCATCCATACCTGCCCCATTGACCAGGTTGACTCAGAAAAAGGTTAAGTTCCAGTGGTGAGATGAGTATGAGAAGAACTTCCTAGAATCAAGTCTAGGTTGACCACAACTCCAGTTTTGGCTCTACTAGAGGGTTTAGATGGCTTTGTTTTGTATTTTGATGCATCTAGAGTTGGCTTGGGTTGTGTTCTAATGCAGCGTGGTAAGGTGATTACTTATGCTTCCAGAAATCTTAAGATTCATAAGAAGAACTACCCGACTCATGATCTTGAGTTAGGAGCAGTAGTTGTTGCTTAGAAGATCTGCAGAAACTACTTTTATGTTCATATGGACGTGTTTACTGAACCATAAGAGCCTCTTGTATATGTTTACTCAAAAGGAATTGAATCTTTGTTAGAGAAGGTCTCTTGAGCTTCTTAAGGACTATGACATGAGTGTACTTTACCATTCAGTTAAGGCCAATGTAGTGGCTGATGTGCTTAGCAAGTCGTCCATAGGTAGTGTGTCACAAGTTGAACAATGAAAGAAAGAATTAGCTAAGGATGTTCATAGGCTTGCTCTGTTAGGGGTTTTCCTTATGGATTCTGCGGATGGTGGTGTGATTGTTCAGAATGGGTCAGAATCTTCTTTGGTAGTTGAGGTGAAGGAGAAACAGGGCAGTGATCCTATTTTACATTATTTGAAGGGTGCAGTCCATCAACAGAGAGTAAAGGTTTTCTCCCAAGGGGGAGATGGTATGCTTTATTATCAGGGTCAGTTATGTATTCCTAATGTGTTTGAGTTGAGACAGCAGATTCTGATAGAAGCTCACAGATCTATATATTCTATCCATCCCAGTGGTAATAAGATGTATCATGACCTATAGAAAGTCTATTAGTAGAATGGCATGAAGAGGGACATTGAAGATTGTGTGGCTAAGTTTCCTAACTGTCAGCAAGTGAAGGTAGAACATCAATGACTGGGTGGTACGATCCAGGATATTGACATTCCTACCTAGAAGTGGAAAGTTATCACTATGGACTTTATTACAGGCTTACCTCGTACTCGCAGACATCATAATTCTATTTGGGTGGTCGTAGATAGGAGGACTAAGTCAGCCCACTTCTTGGTTGTTAAGACTACTAATTTAGAAGAGGATTATGCAAGACCCTACATCCGTGAGATAGTCAGATTACATAGAGTCCGCATGTCTATCTTCTCAGTTAGGGGTACTAAGTTTACAACTCAGTTTTAGAAATCCTTCCAGAAAGATCTTGGTACACAGGTGAATCTCAACATAACATTTCACCCTCAAATAGATAGCCTGGTAGAGTGTACCATTCAGACCTTAGAGGATACGTTGAGAGCTTGCGTGATCGATTTCAAGGGTAATTGAGATGAGCACTTACCTCTTATAGAGTCTGCCTACAATAACAAATTCCATTCTAACATTCACATGGCTCCATATGAGGCACTTTATGGGTGAAGGTGTAGATCACCTATTGGCTGGTTTAAGGTAGGTTAAGCAGTATTGATAGGGCTAGATTCGGTTCATGAGACTATGGAGAAAGTTTAACTCATTAGGAAGAGGTTGAAGGCTGCTCAGAGCGTCAAAAATCTTATGTAGATGCGAGGAGAAGAGACATAAAGTTTTAGGTTGATGATAAGTGTTTCTGAAGGTTTCACCTATGAAAGGAGTAATGAGATTTGGTAAGTAGGGGAAGCTCACTCCCCACTTTGTAGGTTCTTACAGGATTCTGAGGAGAGTTGGCAAGGTAGCTTATGAGTTAGAGTTGCCTACAGACTTAGCATCAGTGCACCTAGTTTTTCATATATCATTGTTGAAAAAGTGCATTGGTGATCTAGCCTTAGTTGTGCCTATAGAAATTATGGGTGTGAAAGACAGTCTCTCTTATGAAGAGGTCCTAGTTTGGATTTTGGATTGCCGGGTTCATAAGTTAAGGAATAAGGAAGTCACTTAGGTGAAGGTCCTTTGGAGGAACCAGTCAGTTGAGAGAGCTACTTGGGAAGCAGAAGTGGCCATGATAACCAAGTACCCTTACTTCTTTCCTTTCGATTCAGCTCTAGCTTGAGGTAGTAGTTCCTCACTAGTTTTCTCAGTTTCCTCATAGTATTTCCCCTCAGTTTTGTGTTCCCTCAGCTATTCTCACATTTTCAGCATGCATTCATGTCTTTTGAACTCAGATCAGTTAGAATTCAGTTGGTAGGGATTGCAGTTCCTTCCTCTCCAAAATGATCTTGTTTAGTTTTTATTCGAGGATGAATGATCCTAAGGGGGAGATATTGTAATACCCCAGAAACTCTAAGCTAAGAATCAGCCCAAAATAGTCCAAGTAGCTTTCAAAGTGACATCAAGTTCCACAAGCCAATCCACTGGTCAAGGAACAGTCAATGAGCCATAGACTGGAGTCATGAAACTCAGACTAATACTTGAAAAATGGGTTTAGGTTCATGAGGTGGATCCACAGACCATGGAATAGTCCACGAGTCATGGACTCCACCCATGAAAATAAAATAGAGGCTAGACAAATTGCTTGAGAACCACAGCCAGGTTCGATGGATCGTGGAACAATGCACTAGGTATGGATGGGGGTCATGGGAACCAGACCCGCGACCAGCCATTTTGGACAGGGAATTATGAGCCATGGTTCAGTCTAGGGGTCGTGGTTGGTGCCCGTGAAATCCTAGGCTAAGTTTTTCTAGCAATTTTTAATTAAATTCCTTAGGGGTATTTTAGACTTTTCCCTTTACTTTTAACTTTGATAGTAGGTCATTTTAGGCTTACTTTAAGAGGTTTTAGTCAAACTTAGCCTAGTTCTCCTCATTCTTTCACTCAAGTCCCATAAATAAAAAACAAAAGAGGTTCTTCTCTCCATCCATACCTAGGACTTTATGATTCCTACATGAGTTATATCCTGTTTTATATGAATTGTATCATGTTTTCAATGATTTGCATGAGTGTTCACCATGATATGAGAAATCAAGAATTTTACCCTAGATTGTAGTATTTTCTCATGAACTAGTTTTCTCCAAAATTTAACCTAGACTTCAAGCATTGAGTTCCAAACAGAATTTAGCTAGTTTTTAGCTTACATCTTTTTCGAAAAATAATGATTTCAGACCAGTTAAGTTTTAACGCAGTATTCTAGAACCTCAGTCTTAAATGAGATAGCAGAATTAATTTTTGGAGTAGTACTTAGCACCAAGTTAGACTAGGGTTAAGCATACCCTAAAATCCCAGAACTATGTTCCACCGTAGCTTATTTAGCCCCTCAGTTGGGCCTCAAAACTAGAAATAATTCCAACCATGCCTTTATACCCTAGTAAGGTATATTAGGTCCTCTTGATGAGGCGTATAATTAGACTCCATGTTTAGCTCATGTGGTTTATGTCGGTTAATAGATTCTCCCAGAGAATTAGACACAGAAGTTGTGTACTAGGTTCTTAGTTCAGCTTCACAGTTTTTAATAATATTTTTTAGATTATTCCTGCATTTCAGATTTTTATGCATGATTATGTTTGGGGCTATGTACGAACTCAGCTTAAATTTTAAACAATATATGAGTACTTTAGCATGTTTATATATATATAGTCAGCTTTGCATATACCTCATGCTCAGTACATTTAAAGTACTGACGCATATTTATGTGTCGTATCCTATTATGATGCAGGTTCAGGTTCTCATATTTAGCCTCGTGATTAGCTCATTCCAGTGCCATATCAACGACAGCCAGTGGTGAGTCCTCATTATCCAAGGACGTATTTTTTGATAATCTTCAAATTAGCTTATTTTTAGTTTTAGTATTTTAGAGTTAGCTGGGGGCTTGTCCTAGCAACTCATCAGTAGTAGAAGCTTTAATACATAGAGTCAGACTTCAGCTTTTAGTTAGTTCATTTATTTCAGACTTAAATTTTAACTCAAATATTCTCAGTTTAATTTTAAAGATCTTATATCTTTATTCAGTTTCACTTCCCCTCAGTTTAAATTCATATGATTGCTTAGTATATGCCAGACCATGGGTTAGCTTAGAGTCACTTGTGGCTCTAAGCACCGTGTTGTGTCTAGGGTGTAGACTTAGATTGTGACAAACTTAGTATCAGAGCATCAGGTTTAATATGTCCTAGAGTGTCTAAAAGCTACATCAAGTAGAGTCTTTTTCATGGGTGTGAAGCACGCCACACTTATAAGAGAGAGGATACGAGATATTTTTAGAAAACTTTACTTCGTTCATATTCAATATCATGTGATAGAGTATAACTCTATTTCTCCTTTCTAATCTATTTGTTATGCATTTCAGATCATGCCTCCTTGTAGAGCCAATGCCATAACGCTAATCTCCCAGTTCTAGACCATGAGGTAACTAACGTAGGGTATCAAAATGCTATCCAGATGTTGTCACAAGAAGTAGCCAACCAGGCTAATCATTAGGCACCTATTCCTGCTAGCCAAAATGGTGGGATAGTTACAGTCAGAGTTAGGGATTTCATCCGCATGAATCTGCTAGAGTTCTTTGGGTCAAAGGTAGATGAGGATCCGCAAAACTTTATTAATGAGATCAAGAAGATTATTGTGGTGATGTAAGTTTTTGGGATTGAGAGTGTTGAGCTAACATCCTATCAGCTGAAGGATGTGGCTTATATTTTGTATATCCAATAGAAGGACAGTAGGGGTAGAAATTCAGCTCCTATGACTTGGGACTATTTTGTTGGAGATTATTTGGACATGTTTTACCTGAGAGATTTGAGAGAGGCTAAGGGTTAGGAGTTTGTGAATCTAAGGACAAGATCTATGTATATTCAGGAGTATAGTTTGAAGTTCACTCAACTCTCTAGATATGCTCCAGCGATGGTAGCCGAGCCAAGGGCCTGGATGAGTAAGTATATTTTGGGTATTGATGACTTGGTTAAGAAAGAGTGTAATATTGTTATGTTAGTCGGATATATGGACATATCTTGACTCATGACCTATGTGCATCAGATGGAAAAGGAGAATCTTAGGAGAGAGAGAGGTAAAACAATATGGTTAGAACAAGGAATTTTGATTACTTTTGGCTAAGTTGGGCAGTGGAAATCGCTCTCAATTTTAGCAGAGGTATACAATTCATGCACCTTAATCAGCTAGTGTTCCATCTTCCAGACCTCATCATGACTAAGTCACAGGGTAGTGTTTCAGGTAGCCACACTTTTTTAGCATGTCCTAAGTGTGGTAAGAATCATCCCGATGAGTGTTTTGCTTGCAGAGAGGGGTGTTTTGGGTGTGGTTATCTTCACCATAGGTTGAAGGAGTGCCCCTCCGCCAGGTAGGGACAGGAAGGTAATCGAGCTCGGCCTACTACTTCAGCAGCCCTAGAAGGTTGCAAGATCATTAGGGTACTACTTCTGTTATAGGTGGCGGTCAGCGTCAGAACCATCCCTATGCTATGGCATTTCATCAAGATCAGGAAAGTTTCCCAGATGTAGTTACTAGTATGTTGCAAGTCTTCTCTGTTGAATTTTATGCATTACTATACCCTGGGGCTTCTTTGACTTTTGAGATCCCATATATTGCATGTAAATTTGGAATCAGTCCTTAAAAACTCCTAGAGCCCTTCCCAGTCTCCACCCCATATGGGGAGTCATTCTTAGCTAAGAGGGTATACAAAAATTTCCCAAACTCAATCCTTCATAAAGTCACCTAAGCAGACTTACTAGATCTAGATATGACTTATTTTTATCTCATCCTTGGCATGTATTGGTTATATGTTTGTTATGCCTCTATTGACTGCAGAACCAGAATCATAAGATTTTAGTTTCCAGATGATCCTATCTTAGAATGGTAGGGTAGTCCTCCAATATTAAAGGGTCACTCCATATCTTACCTAAAAACTAGACAGATGATCTTTAGAGGTTACATCTACCATATAGTCTGAGTCAAGGATTCCATGTTTGAAACGCCATCTCTCTAGTCAGTTCAAGTTGTTAGCGAGTTCCCAAAAGGTTTCCTAAGGATCTGTCTGGGGTCCCTCCTGAGTGGGAGATCGACTTTGGGATAGATCTTCTTCCAGATATACAGCATATCTATTCCTTATTATAGAATGGCTCTAGCTGGAGTTGAAAGATCAACTCAAAGACCTCCTAGATAAAGATTTCATCAAACCCAGCATATCTACGTGGGGTTCTCCAGCTCTCCTTGTGTATAAGAAAAATGGTTCACTCAGAATGTGCATCGACTATCATTAGTTAAACAAGGTCTCAATCAAGAATAAGTATCATATCCGTAAGATTAATGACTTGTTTGACCTGCTTCAGGGTGTTAGCTATTTCTCCAAGATTGACCTTAGATCTGATTATCATCAGCTTAGAGAGTTAGAGAATGTGACATTTTGAAGATAGTCTTTAGAACTCGATATGGTCACTATGAATTTGTAGTTATGTCTTTTAGACTAACAAATGCTCCTACAACTTTTATGGACTTGTTGAACAGAGTGTTAAAGTAGTATTTGTACATGTCCGTCATAGTCTTTATTGATGACATTCTTGTTTACTCGTGGGTAAGAAGGAGCAAGCAAACCATCTAAGGGTCGTGATGCGAACTCTCAATGATTGCCACTTATTCACCAAGTTCAGTAAGTATGAGTTCTAGTTGTAGACAGTTGCTTTTCTGTGTCATGTTGTGTCTATGGAGCGCATTCTAGTACATTCACAGAAGATAGAGGCAGTAAAGAACTGAAAGAGACCTACTTCTCTGGCACACATTAGGAGCTTTTTGGGTTTGACTGGTTACTATCGGAGGTTTGTTGAAGTGTTTTCATCCATACCTGCCCCATTGACTAGGTTGATTCAGAAAAAGGTTAAGTTCCAGTGCTCAGATAAGTGTGAGAAGAACTTCCAAGAATTAAAGTCTAGGTTTACCAAAACTTTAGTTTTGGCTCTACCATAGGTTTTAGACGGTTTTGTTGTGTACTTTGATATATCTAGAGTTTGCTTAGGTTGTGTTCTAATGCAGTATGGTAAGGTGATTACTTATGCTTCAAGATAGCTTAAGATTCATGAGAAGAACTACATGACTTATGATCTTGAGTTAGTAGCAGTGGTTGTTGCTTTGAAGATCTGGAGACACTACTTAGATGGTGTTCATATGGACATGTTTATTGACCATAAGAGCCTCCAATATATGTTTACTCAGAAGTAATTGAATCTTTATCAGAGAAGGTGTCTTGAGCTTCTTAAGGACTATGGCATAAGTGTGTTTTACCATCCGGGTAAGGCCAATATTATGGCTAATATGCTTAGCAGGTTGTCCATGGCTAGTGTATCACAAGTTGAACAACAAAAGAAGGAATTAGCTAAGGATGTTCATAGGATTGCTCGGTTAGGGGTTCACCTTATGGATTCTGTGGATGGTGGTGTGATATTTTAGAATGGGTCAAAATCTTCTTTGGTAGTTGAGGTGAAGGAGAAATAAGATAGTGACCCTATATTACATCAGTTGAAGGGAGCAGTCCATCAGCAGAGAGTAGAGGTTTTCTCCTAAGGGGGAGATGGTGTGATTTATTATTAGGGTCAGTTATGCCTTCCTAATATGAATGAGTTAAGACAGCAGATTCTGACAGAAGCTCACTGCTCTAGATATTTTATCTATCCTGGTGCCACCAAGATATATCGTGACCTACGAAAAGTCTATTGGTGGAATGGCTTGAAGAGGGACATTAAAGATTTTGTGGCTAAGTGTCCTAACTGTCAGCAAGTGAAGGTAGAACATCAATGACTGGGTGGTATGATTCAGGATACTGACATTCCTACCTGGAAGTGGGAAGTGATCACTATGGACTTTATCACAGGCTTACCTCGTACTCGCAGACATCATAATTCTATTTGGGTGGTCGTAGATAGGAGGACTAAGTCAGCCCACTTCTTGGTTGTTAAGACTACTAATTTAGAAGAGGATTATGCAAGACTCTACATCCGTGAGATAGTCAGATTACATGGAGTCCACGTGTCTATCTTCTCTGTTAGGGGTACTAAGTTTACAACTCAGTTTTAGAAATCCTTCCAGAAAGGTCTTGGTACTCAGGTGAATCTCAGCATAACATTTCACCCTCAAATAGATAGCCTGGTAGAGTGTACCATTCAGACCTTAGAGGATATGTTGAGAGCTTGCGTGATCGATTTCAAGGGTAATTGAGATGAGCACTTACCTCTTATAGAGTCTGCCTACAATAACAACTTCCATTCTAACATTCACATGGCTCCATATGAGGCACTTTATGGGTGACGTAGCCATATTTTTCCATCATGTCCTAAGTATGGTAAGAATCATCCTGGTGAGTGTTTTGCTTGAAGAGAGGGGTGTTTTAGGTATGGTCAGTGATAAGTTGGTAATCGACAAACTTATTGAGCCTTTAATCATGAATTATTGCCATGCTTTGATAAGATTTAGAGGAACTTATTGCCTTTATTAATGCAAATGTAGGTACTCATGGTCACAAGTAAAAAACAAGGATATGGACCCAAAGAGCTCAAAAGAAGATGAAATGTGAAGGGGATCAAAAGAGAAGAAGAATCTTCCGAGAGGTATGGCCATCGTGCGACACACAAGGAACTCAAGGAACTCAAGTTCTGGGTTGAAAGCGAGGAAGTGATCTTTAATGTATGCCAACCTACAAGACCACCGAATGAGCTTCGAGTAGTATCTGTGATCAATGTCGAGGGAAAGTTTATGGATGCCCATGAGGAATTTATGATGAAATAGATACACAAGCCTTGGATGTTGCAACCTTGGCAACAAGATGATGCTATGAAGATGTTGATGGAGCAATTCCCTTACTTGGGATAGGGCCACACCAATCGAATTTTCATGCTTTCCAACAATGATTGATGATTGAGGTACTATCGTCGAGCCATGACGTAAAATCAAGCACTTCTTGGGAGGCAACCCAAGTATTTTTACTTTATTTTTGTTATTTTTGTTGTTTTTGGTGTGTTTTTAGGAATGCATGGAGAGGGAAAATGACCAAGTGGAAAAACAAGACAAAAAGGGGACATGTGAAAGCCCATGCATTTTGCATATATTGTTGTGCGCATCGCATGGGTCAACGCACCCCAAACCAGAAAATTAGAAGAAAAATGCTAAGTTGGAGGTGACGTGCGCTGGGCTATGCATTTCACACAAGCCATTGTGCATGTTGCACCTCCATCGCACCATGAGTCAGCAGCCTGGGCAAAAATTGAGTTGAAGAATTTGGCTAGTGCAAAGCAATGTGAGAGCCGTACATGGTCTTGTGCGAATCGCATGTCACGGCGCACTAGGGTAAGTTTTTAAATTTTGTTGACCTAACCATTGACTTCCCCGACCTGGAGACCTTTCTTCTTTTTTTCTTCTATTAAAACTATCACCCTCCTCTTCTTTTCCATATTCTATCATAAAAACCTCCATAACTTCCTCTCAAATCCTCCAAACTCCATCAATCTTCAACCAAAACCTTCCACTCTCTCACCTAAATCTCTCTTCCGCCACTCTCCACCCATCGCTGCTGTCATTTTCTGATCATAATTTTTTATCTCCATTGTTAGCCTTCAAAAGTCCCAATTTTTTATTCTCCCTCTCTAATCTTCACTTGTGGTAAGTTCCCCGGCGTTAAATATGTGTTTTTATATTGATTGAGAACTCATATTGTGAAGCATGCTCATTAAATTTTCCATGTTGATTTTGGGTGAGATCCAAAAATTTAAGGTCCCCAATTTTGGGTTATATAGTTGATTTTTCTTAGTATTAACTTGGTAGAACTTGAAGTTATGGTGATGCATGTCATTTGTGGCAATTTTTAGCCTTGAAAATTCTTGTTTGGGTGAAGTCTGAGTAACCCATTTATGATTGGTACATGATTTGGCTCTATGATAGATTGGGTGACGCTATTCTTAAGAGCAAATCATCATCTTCATGAGATTTTTGTTAGAAATTGATGTTTGGGGCTGAAAATGTTACTGCCATTGTGCCTATGATCTGCTTAAAGTGAATATGCTATTTGGGCTAATGTTCTTGGTTGGGGGGTATAAAATTGTTGTTGATTGAATGTGTTTGCTGGTTTTTAATTGAAGATTTGGTGTTCCCAATGATAGATGGGGTAATTTGCTTCTTAAGAGAAATTGTTAAGGTCATCTTTTGTTTTGAAGGTGTTGTTAGATTCCGGGGAAGTGTTAGTACCCAGATAATATGGTTTTGGTCTTATTATGTTTAGCCTTATTGAAATTATTGGTGTGGTGCTTGTTGCCAGTGCATTCCACAGGTATTGTGTTGCGAATCACATACTTAACACATAAGAAGACAAGGAATTGAAAATTCCATTTGTTTCCTTGTGCATTTTGCATGCGAAGTGCAGAACTTTACGTGCGAAACGTATAAGGTTTTGCACCTTGTTGAGAATTGATGCTAGTTCACTGGATTGAGGGGAGAAGTATTGTGTGATGCATACAATGGCTGGTATGAATTGCATCAGCCTTCAGACTCCAAAGCCAAAACCAACATAGGTTCTGGTAGCTTATGCGACGCCATGTGCGATGTGCACTTCTCCTGGTGTGGTCCGCATGAGGTTCACACAAGCCATCAGTTACCTATTTTTTTTCTTCTTCTTTGCATGTCCCGACCCAATTTTTCGGTACAACCCCCGGTAGGTGAACCAATCCCCGTAGCCCAGAACAGTTAGTAATGGGCTACTATCTAACCAATAAGAGAACAGATAAAAGGACTATAAATATATACATATGCGGAAACTAAACCAAACCCCAAGACCTGGTATCATAGTATAGAGACCAAACTACATATATGGAGTGCAAATAATCCAAAACAATATATACTGATGTCTCTGAATGGTAATAGAGTACATGAAGCAAAAGATAAACTAAAGCTAAGCTCCGATCGCCAAGAGCTCAACTTGGTATCAGAGCTTTAGGTTCACCGGTGTCTTCAGTATAGGAGCCAATGTCTAGTAGAGTCCTGCGGATCGGGGCGAAGATGTCCGTACTCAATCTTTGGGAGGCTACAGTGACATTTTAGGAAATTTGACTCTCTCATTGCTTCTGTGTCGTGCGTGGAACCCTTGAAGTATCTGGAAATCTCATTTGTTCTACTTCATCCTTCTGCAGATGGTTCGTACGAGATCATCGGCATCACGCGGAGCTGAGCCTCCCACTCCAGCGCCAGCTCCAGCGCCAGCTCCAGCACCAGCTCCAGTGCCCACTTCTGTGCCAGCTCCAGCCG